>JAJMDW010000161.1:211129-317444 GCA_030573755.1 Starmera amethionina
ACTTAATTTTTTTTTTTTTTTTTTTTTTGTACTGAATTCATATTTCAAAAGAATAAAACTATAATGAAAATCACACTTCCACAATTCAGCGAGTTTTCTGTTTACATCCATCAGTTCCAAAATGTTCAAAATTCCCAAGATATTAAACAAAAACTAATCAGTGGGGCAAAAGATACCCATGATTTTGCATTTATTAATGCTAAAGTACTGGTTTCTTTGGAACAAATTTTAGCTGCTGTTTATAGAGCATTGTTGGACTACACTACTGATTCTATAAGAACAAAGACACTTCATTCAGAAGTGTTGTTCAGTTTATCACCAACTCAAAATATCATGGAAGCATTGAAAAAATTTGGGATTCAAGATGATTCAACTGATTTATTTGCAGTTAAAATCATTAAAAATGATCATCCACAGCAAGATTACCTATTAGATATCGTAGATGGAAATGAAGTACTCAATTTCCAATTCACAAATGCAGACATTAAAACCATTAGAAAACTATACAAATTACCAAACAACATTAATGATTCTCAACTAGAAATCATAAATAGACACATCATTAACGCTATACAGCTACGAGGTCTTTAGTCTTCTCTTTTTCAATAAAACATCCTAGACCCATGAATGCTTCTGTAATCACTCTTTCATAAACGTGTTCTGGTTTGAAACCAGCAGCAATATATTCTTTTTTCGTTTTTAATTCATCAATAAATGGATCGAAATATGTTTCGTCAATTTCAAACGTTCTCTGTTGTACTCTATCTCCATTGAATGGAGTAAAAGGTAAATTGTTAATGATTTCTGCTTCCTTATTCTTATTATTCAAACTTTTCATGATTTCATCTAGTTGTTTTCTTCTTGCTGATGATTTTTTCAGTACTGTTTTCTTTACCTGTTGTATAACTTGTTCGGCAGCTGCAGCGCCGTTCTCATTGTTGCCTGTTGAATTCAAATCACTTAATTTATTCAAGATTTCATTCTTAGCTTGTAAATTCAACTCTTTTTCTTCTTGTTCAATTTGTTTCTCCAACATTAATTTCTTAAACTTTAATTCTTTCTCTAATTCTTCTTGTTTTATAAAATCTTCATATTCTTTTTCTCTTAAAGTATTATTCTCCAAAATCAACATTTTATTATTTTCCTCATATCTTTTCAATTTCATTTCAGTCTCTTCAACATCAATTTTATTAACAAGATTAAAGATTATCACCTCAACCTCTTCCAAATATTCATTATATGCATCCAACCCATCAAAATCATCACTACTCTTATTAAAAATCATCGCCACTTTTTTCCTAATATCAATTTCTTTTTCAACATCAATATCATCAAAAACTTGTGTCTTAAATTTATTTTTTCTTAAAGTTTTCCCACATCCAGGATATGGACATGGTGCAGGACCAAGGGCAAATATACGATCAACACAGGATTCACACATTTTATGATAACATTCTGGATTGACTAAAAATTTCATATCGGGAGATAAATAACGATCTGTTTTACAGATTGGACACATGTCCTCTGTTTGTTTATCTTCCATTGCTAAAAAAAAAGTGTTATTGAAATAAACAACTGAAGATTAAATTTTCAAATCTTGTGTACTTGTATCGCTCATTGTTAAGTTTTGAGCTGGTGCAGCTTAAAAAAGTTTATAGGAAGTTAATAAAAAAAAAGTTTTGAATTTATATAAATTTTCGAATTTTTATAATCTTTGTACATATGTATGTAGTGGGATCAAATTCTTGCAACACATTTTGATTATAAAACAGTAAAGGCAAAAAACTAAGCAAACCACTACAGATATAATGAAAGCTTTATAAACAAAATTTATTATAACTAAACAGGACAAAAAAAAGTCTCAAGCTTGGAGTTTGAAGTTAGCATAATAATCAATTAAATTATATTCAGTTTGTAAAGTTTCAGTTCTATAAGCAACTCTGATATCAGGAACATTAGTTTTTTCAACATCATTCCCTTCAATTCCACCGCGATGGAAATTATGTCCAATCCAATGTTTCTTGATATTATTTTCCCAACCACTTTGAATAACAGAATTTTTAGCTAATTCACACATATCAACATTTGATAATTTATAGATTTGTGCAGCAACTGAATATTCTTCAATTAATGGTTCTCTTGTGTATGAGAATTGTAAAGGATCATCTGTTGATAATGAAACATTTAAACCTCTTTTGAAATAATATGGAAATGGATTTTTATCATATGTTAAAAATAATGCATTGTTTGATAATGGTGACATTGCAATTCCAACTTGATCTAAATAATATAAATATTGAACAAAAGGGATTTTTCTTAATAAAATACCATGAGAAATACTTTGAGATGTCAAATATGCACTGATTAAATGTTCTGGGTCACCTGCTTCACCTGAATGTGGCCTTAGTACAAATGTGTTAAATCCACGTTTAGCTCTATAATTATTTAATTGAGCCATATTCGCATAAATATGATATAAATAATATGAATAAGGTGGGTTTTGTGATGAATCCCATAAACTTGGAATTGGATATTTTTTATGGAATCTTCTATCAATTTTAGATTCATCATCAACTGAATCAAATCCAATAACTCTTTGTAAGAAAACGTAAAGTTTTGGGTTTGAAGATGGATTTTTAGAAACTTCAAATAATGGTTGGAATAAATTTTTAATAATATCTTGGAAAGTTTCAACTTGACCAGTTTTTTTATAGATATCATATAATCTTGGAACTTGAATTAACCATCTAACATTATGACTTAATAATTTGTTATCAATGACCCAAGCTGCTAATTTATCCCATTCATCAATTGATCTTCCATAAATGGAGATTCTATATTCACACATTTGATATTTAGAATTTTCTAAATCACTAAAAACTTCTTTTGTAATATCTGCAAGATATTTACCTTGAATATAATTATCAGTTTTAAGAAAAATTTCTCTTAATCTTGATTCACCAATTGGATTATATTTCAAATTAAATTTATCAAATCTATGGAATGTATCTTTATGAGCATGCATATCCAAAGTATCAATTGATAAATCATATGCTGTTAAATTCAAAGATTGGAAAACTTGATCTAAAGTTAAAACTTTCCCATCTCTATAAATAACTTTTTCATTTGGATTATTTTTAATCTTATGTTTGATGAATCTTAATAAATGTTTTTGATTCATACAAGCTGAATGATGAACGTGAGTATCAACTTTTCTAACATTATAAAAATCTCTATGAGGATTTTTCTTAGAAACTGAAGTTTCTTCATAATCATTCAATAGGTAATATAAGTTCCATCTTGCTTCTAAATATTGTAATCTTCTAAATGCAAAAGATTTTGCTGGTCCATCTGAACTAAAACCAACAATTTTATCTAAATCAATATAAAATTCTTTTAAAGTTGGAACAACAATTAAAGGTTTTGAAGAAGAGGAATCAACAAACTCAAAAATATCATTGTCATTTAATTTATAATCAATAGAATCATCAAGTTCTGGGATGACAACATCTTCTAATTTGAAAGTTTGAGAATCTGGTTTCATTGAATCATCTAATAATTTTTTATTACTATAATTTGGTTTTGGTGGTGCAGGATAAATCTTCCAATTGGGATCATTCTTAGGATTCTGTTCAGGATACTGGTAGGATATGGATTGATATTTATCTCTGAGATCACGACATTGTTTAATGTTGGAATATAATTGAATTAATTCCGCTGAAGGGATTTGATTAGCTTCATGATCGTGTTCTTGAATAGCACCAAGTTTATAAGATTTGGAAATATCAGCAGAAGTACTTGATGCAGAACCTAGTTTCAAAGAAGTGTTGGACTTCTTTGTGGATAAAGTTGGAACAGGGATTGGAGGTGGATGACTGAAATTAGCAATTGAACTTCTTCTGCTGGTTTCTTTCAACGAGATTTCGTCCAAAGCACGTTGCTTCGCATCTTGATCGTAAATTTGTTTATCCTCAGTAAAGGAGAAGTTGGTGGAAAGAGCATGGTCAACTTGATCAAACTCAGAGTCGGAATTCTGTAAATCAGTTTCGTCCTCGAGCACTTCACCTTCGTGTTCCAAGCTGGACTTTTTCTCTGGAGTGGACAGCGACAAATCTGAAAGATCCTTGCTAATATTCATCGTTAGCAACTCCAGCTTCGCTATGTCGTTGTTGTTGTTGTTGTTTAAATTTACAGGAATTTGCAATAAATAGAAATTTTAGATTTTGTATGTATGTACAGGAAAAGCGTCGTGGACTGAGCACCACCAAAAATTGTAGCTCAAATTTAGCGAGAAATTTCTGGTTTACGCTGCACGACTGCCAGCGACTCGACATGACGAGTCTGTGGGAAAAAATCGTAACCCTTCACGACTTTTATAGCATAATTTGATCCATGTTGTGTGTGGTTCAAAAAAAAATTGAGGTCTCTGGCCTGGCTATGGACGTTACAAGAAATGTAGATCACCATGTCTGGCTGGAATGTTGAAAGTTGAGTCAAGAACTGTTGCGTAGAACCTTTTCTCGAAGGATCCATCACCACGAGAGAAGTTGTTGGGTCAACCTTTTCTAAAGATTTGAATATTTGCTCAGAATCACCAGCAATGAACTTATACTTTTGTAAGTTGTTCAATTCAGCGTTCTGTTTGGCAAACTCCAAATTTGTCTGTGATAATTCAATCCCATAGATCTTTTCAACAGACTTACTTAGTGAAATACCAAAAAATCCAGCTCCACAGTAAGTATCAATCAAAGTTTTGTGTCTTGCAGGGTCGATATACTGTTGAATATTGGCAATCAGCAATGGTAAGATGGATGGGCTCACTTGGAAAAACTCTCCCGATTTGAATTTAAACAAAAAATCTCCAATTTTCTGGCTTATGATCTCAGTGTAACTAGATGTGTAACCATGAATCCCCAGTTCAGGAACAGATTTATCTCTTAGTAAAAGTCCACCAACTTTTTTATAGCTTAAGGCGGTGTCCACTAATAAATTTCTATCATTTCTTAAAGCCTGATCTAAAACTGGTGTAGCTATTTTACATTCTTCAACATTGAAAAGTCTTAGACCAAATCTGGTCAAAGCATCAAATCCAATTTTAACAGTCTCTGGATCTTTATCTCCATTAAAATGTGGTGTTATTTTACATCTATAACCGTATTTCAGAGGCGACTCAACTGTTGGCTCAAAATTAATATTTGCCAAATCAAATCCAAATTGTTTATAAGCAGATCTGACTGTTTTATCTTTTAGCTTCAATTGATCTGAATACTCAACCATTTGAAACTGACACCCAGCGCATGAACCAAAATGTTTACATTTAACAAGTGAATCATTTCTCAAATTTGATTTTGACACAATTCTTTCAATCAAAGTTTCTGCGTATTGATCATGCCAATAAGTAATCCTCAAATCAACAACATCACCAATCAACACAAAGGGAGCAACAACAAACATAAAACCACCTTGCGGTAGATCAATAATTCCAACCCCTTCACCAGAACTCAATATATGTGTAATTTTCACATTTTTCAAGATTCTACAACTTTCTTCTTCAACAAACTTATTCATTATTTCTTCATTCAGTAACCAGTTCTTCAAATTCATCTCTTTTGCAATATTTGATATCTCCCATAAACGTACGTTTCCAACAGAAGTAAGATCATCATCAGGTTTAAGAAATTTTTTTGATTTGGGTACCTTAACATATTTTTTTGAGCGTTTTTTAGTTGGTATTGATGTAGTTGTAGTTTGACATCTTTTGGGTACTGTTTTTGTTAACCCATTGGACAGCAATATTTCATGTCTCAATGAAAAAAGCCTCCTAAACGCTCCGCGGAACATCTTCAGCTGTTGGTCTTTTCAACTCATTAAAATTTGAACTTTATAAAATTTTCTAAAGCGATGAGCTCTAGTGCATTCTTGTTTTTGAAAAAAAAAAAAAACATTTTGTTGTTTCAGGACATAAAGAAAGCTGGTTATATATTTAAAACGGATGACAAACAGAATTCATTATGTAGTTTTAAAGTACTCACAAGATGAACCTGTCTTTTAAAAATAAGTTCTAAAGTTGACATTAATAATGGTTGAATCTCAATATCAACATTACCCGGTGTCAGTATTCAGTGTTTAACTCCAGTGTTATAAGGAATTATGAATTATGAGACATCAATCAACAACAATCTCATTAAGAGTCAAAGGATTAACAGCACATCCCAAAAGGAAGCATTCAATTGTTGAGTATAGTATTAAACAGATCTGTTCCATTTCAAAAAAAAAAAAAAAAAAAAACTAGAGCTATACGGAAATGAAATTAAACTACAATCATGCTTGAGTCAACCCACCAAATGAGATCAATGACAACACCCAATATTTAACAATCCAAAAACGACCCTAAAATACATACTCTATAAAAACAAGTTACAAACAAAACAATATCAACCGTGTTTTAGAGCGCACATCACATGGAGCAACGAGCGAAGCACACTGAACTAACACGACTATTTTCACTATCGCCTGATTAAATGAGTCTGCAGCCCGTGTCCTATCCAACTCAAATGAAATCATCAAAAGCCAGACCGGATATCAAACCCACACATGCTGCCACTTAATGAAAAGTGATTGGAGTTCAGAAACAGCCGATTAGCCTTGCCACATCTCAGTGAAGAGACTGCAGCTGCCGTGGTGTAACTGAAGACAACAAAGAAAAACAGCAAGTGTATGAGCCATGAGCGACGTGGACTGCAGTCAATGTAGACAGGTCGGTATAGTGAGGTGAAAAAGAAAGAAATTTTTTTTGGGCAAGAAGTTTTTTTTATATGTACAGAATTTGTTTTGATTTTTGATTTTTTGTTTTCAATGTTCATGAAACGGTGAATTGAAAATTGAAAAGGAAATGTCGAGTTCTAAAGCTAACGGGTATTTTGAGAAGCAGCGAGACATTTTGATAGGCGAGATCTCACAGGTTAGATTGTACGTGAACATGCTTCAAAATAAAAACTAACTTTTTTTTTAGTCTATGGAGTCTGTTTTGAATAACATGAACGCGTTGAACAGGTCGTTAGAAAGTTCAATTGCTGTGGGTAAAGAGTTTGAAAATGTTTCTAGTTTATGGAGCAGTTTCTATGATGGAGTGCAACAAATGGAGCAGTTGAAGCAGAATATTCAAAGTCAAAATGCAAGTCAAAACAGCAATGAATCTGAATCAAATGCTGAGCCAGAATCGGAACTACAAACCATTCAACAATCACAATCACAATCACAATAAATTTGAAACTACATCACTATACAATTTTTTTCACCTCGTCTTTTATAAGAGCTTTTTCTTTGATCATTGGTTTCAGATTTACCACCAGTTACGCCACCACCTACATAACCTGATCTTGTTTTACCAACATTCAATTGACTAGCCCATCCACACCCATCACTTAAAACAGAAAGTTGATTGAAAACTTGCTCACAACTTTGATAATCAGATAATGAACATTCAGTATAAAAACAATTTAAAGAACTTGCAAAATTCAGACATGCTACAACATCAGGAATCATATCCCCATTCTTCCCATCTCTCATCTCAGAACCAATCCCAACAATTATTTTTGGAACATTCTGACAATGTGTGTCAACTTCAGGAATCCATCTTTCCACTATGTTATTAAAACTAATAATAGAATCCAATTTAAAACAAATTGCAACACTATGTGCATTAACATAACCTAATGGTCTAAACCTATCAAAATAATCATTACCAGGAAAATCCCAGATTTGTAAATTAACAACTGATCCATTTTGTAAAAGTGTTTTAATTTCATAAGTATCAAATAAAACTGAATTTATATCTGCTGTGGTGAATTTTTTATTTTTGAAGGTTAAACAAAGTGATGTTTTCCCACATTTAGAATCCCCAATAAACACAATTGGAATGTCTTTAACCAATGATTGTTGGATTGTTGGTTTTTTAGGAGTTAATGGTGTTGGTTTGGTTATTGAAATTAAAGATTTTCTATTTAAACCTTGTTGTTTAGGAATTTTTTGTTTAGTGTATTGTTCAGGGATGTTCTCATTCATTATTGCAATTGAAGTGCTGTCAATCATAACTTAATATGTAGGAATTCTGATTTGAACTTTTCATATAAGTTTTCTAATTTGATTGACACAAAAAAAAAAAAAATACTAGTAGAGATTTACAAAGATTAATTCTGGAAAACATTATCATTAAATCATTAAATAGGACATAAAAAAGGCATAGTAACCATGCTAAAAGTAGTTGTAATATATTAATAGAATGCAAAGTAGTAGTATCATCATTTGAGTATAGTTATTTTTTACTTAAATAGGAATGTAAATGTGAAATATTGGCTTTTCTTGATAATCCAACTCGATATGGAATATTATTAGAACACAACCTTGATATGGTTGATTCACGTCTTGTTGGTCGACTTTGTACTGGCTGTGAAACCGAGTTTGAAGATATATTGTTTGTTTTTTGATTGACTGAATTATCTTCTACAAAATCTTCTGCGATAACATCATTTGTTTGCATATTTTTGTTATCCAGATCCTTATTGCATAACTCTCCCAATGGTGAAGTCTCTTCATCAAAACTCTTGCCTTTATTTCTCAACTCAGGTGGCTCAGGTATCAGTTCCATTTCAGAATCTGACGTTTCTTCCTCACTTGACGGTTTATTATTATCTTCAGGCTCACTTTCTTCATTTGATTTATTATTTGAACTATCAATATTTTCTTCATACTCTTTAGTATGTAATTCATCATTTGGCTTAGTTTCACCTTCAAATCTAGTAGATGTAACAAGTTCTTCCTCCAATGGTTCAGTTATGTCTTTAGTTTGAAAGCTACAATCATCCTTCTGTAGTATAGTTTTTCTTTCTTCATTCATGCTTGATACATCTTCACCATTTTCATTCTCTTCACTGGAAGAAACATAGCTACCATCACTCAGCTCTATAACTTCAAGTTCTTCATTTTTTGAGCTGATTGCAACTCGCCTAACGTCATTCTCAGTCTGTGTGGTCTTCACAAGACTGGTATTCACAGTATCTTCATTTTCATAGCTAAAATCACTCTCTATTGGCACTGTGCTTCCTGTGTCACCTCTGATCAGCTTGGGAAGTTTCAAATGATGATTATAATCGTGATTGTAAGCATCATTACCATCAGTAGCTGGTCTTTTTTTGGTGTCATTCACTTTTTCCTGAGTTATAGGCTCTGTTGCAGCTCTTTTCTTCACTGTGAACTGTTTAAAAGGATCATCCTCTTCTTCATCTGTGTCCAAAACTTCTTCACTACCAGAATCACTATCACTCAAATCAATTACAGCTCCAAAATCCAACCTTTTTAGATCCTGAAAGTCCCCACCACCATCACCATTTGATTGCAATACTTTAGTATCTTCCATCACCGTCATCAACACAATTCTTGCAACCAATAAATTTACCAAAAGTTGAAATTGTTCAAAAAGTAAACAAACGCGTCAACTTCCCTACATTGTTAAAAAAAAAAACTAAAATTTCAAAAAATCCCAATATTTCTTGTAAACCATTGGAAGTTTGTTCTTTTTTGTTTGCAAAAAGGGGGTGTTTAGCTACTGAGCAATGTGCGAGAATGTGCTGAAGTGTGTTAAAAATTAGTGGGAGATTGTTGATCATTAGTGCAGCAAAGTCTCTCAAAGTCTCAAAATTTTAGATCAGTTGTGTGTTTTTTCTTTCTGTTTGAAAGTGGGAAAAGTCGAGATAGTTAAGGTGTTCTGGAATTGTGGATGATTATGCTTGTCATGAGTATATTAGTGGCTTGGTTCAATGTTGCCGGAATACATCCTAACATCAGTCTTTTAGCTTCTAATTGGGATGCGATTGTTGTTCGTTCATGGATGTTTTTTTGAAAAGAGTAGATTGGAAATGGATTTATGCCATTCTGCTTCAGTGTCTTGCTACTGGATTAGAATAAGCGACAGAATATTGGAGGATGTACTGAAATTCTACAAAAAAAATGACCTTAAAATGTGTGAGATTTCCATATCTTTTTTTTTTTTTTGGTTTCATTATATCATGATTTGAGTATCTCATCCCGGCAACAGATTCGATTCGATCGCATGAAATGATTTCCATTGCTGAAGGTCCGGTCATTAACTCGTTCAAAAGAACGTGAAGTCCATGAACAAGTCTTTTTTTTTTAAAAAAAAAAACAGAACAATGATTCATCCTTTCAGCTTTCCCTTCATTCAATTTCAATTCTTTCAGAATTGGAAGGATATCTTTTTTTCAGTGGTTGTTTTTCTTTGTCCTCGTTTAAGCAAAAAAATCATTCCAACACTTAAGGAACACCATAGACAAAAGAATCTGCTTTCTTTTAAAACACTGATTATTATTTTTTTTGTTTTTTTTCTACCAAAAACCCGGCTCAAGATCTAGGATTTATATGTTTTGCATTTTGATTTTGACATCTTCTCTTTATTTTGATCACTTCAACGATGGGTTCCACTCCTACGTCAATATTTATTTCAACAAAGGAGTATTAGTGCTTGTTTTACAGAATAATTTCTACTAAATTTTAGTTTTTGGTTTATCACAAAGGACATGGTCGAATTTATTTTGAAGATGGGTTCTTCCATTTTGGAGAAACATTGAATGAATATCTAGGTACCATGATCAATATGGCATAAGGTTTCAGATCATAAGTCATATGTCTTTGTTTTACATTAATTGAAAATAGTTGAAACGAAATGCAAAATTTGTTTATTAAGAAACTGGGAAATTTATTGATTGTTATGGAGTTCCAAAGTTACACTAATATCCACTAATCGGTGCTTCAACCTAAACTTCCAATCCCTCTTTTTTTTTTTTTTTCTTTTTTATATTTTATGTGAGTTTCTTTCCCATTTGTGAAAAAAAACAAAAACTAACAACTAACTAACCGATACTCAAACAAAATAAATCGTCTATGAACATAATGGATCAGTTAAACCTACTGACCAATTATATGAACCAAGAATCAACACCATGAATACGTATGCCAGAACAATACTCACGCCACCGTATCTATAACTTCTTGGATTTTTCATAATGTATAATTCAACAACAAATGTACTAACTGTTGATAATGTTCCACAATACCCATCTTGTAAACCTTGAATAATTTGACAATCGAGAAATGAATTCACAATTCTCCCACTACCTGATGGCAATTTCCCTCTATTCAATAAATTTAAAACAGCTAGCACCAATGTAGCATTCATGTTTACACTAAAAGTACCCAATGGGAAACTTTTAATCTTCGCATTAAGCAATTTTGCAAAATAGTATCTTTGCCAACAAGCAAATGGTGAGACAATGCATGCAAACATCCATGCTCTCCAACTTTTAATAATCATTAAAACAGCAACTGCAATCCATGATAATATTCCTGCAACAACAATTATAAATTCAATTATTTGGTAATGTTTTAATAAAATAGTAGGTGGTTCATAATTTTTAATGCAATGTTTCCCAAGATGTAACCCACAAATGGATAGACCGAAATGTGAAATTAAAACTGATAAACATTGCATTATTCCATATGCAGCATTAGGATAATTATGGTTACCACCAATATCATCATTTGCTGATTTAATAAATGCTTCTAGCATTGTTGATGAGAATGATGAAAAAGTCCCACAAAATCCTGTTGTTAGTCCTGTATATAATGCAACTTGTGTTTTATTCAAACCTGTGGATATCCATATACTATTAGTTTCGATCAACATTCCCATTATAACACAAGATGAAAAATTTGCCCATATGACACCACCTAAAAAAGCACCATCAAAAGTGGTAAGAACTATGATTCCTTTTCTAGCAAGAACACCAACAATTGCGAAGAAAGTAAGAATCAATAACATTTTAATTTCTTTCAAAATTCTGTTGTTATTAAAAGTATTTTGAGTTGCAAGATTTTGATTGCTGGAAGGCGATGGATCTTCGGGTATGACACTGGCTATTTCACTGTATTCTTCATCTACCTCCGTTTCCGCACTGTTTCTTTCCAGATCACTCATTTCTTTAGTGTGGTGCTTCAAATCAAATGATCATTAAATTCTAAATATTGAAAATAATGGTAAATAAATTGTCGGAAATATGTGTCATAACTTGAAACCTCAATTTTTTAAATTTGATTTTGTAAGCTTTGTATGTACTTCAGTTTACGTTGGTTCGTTTGGAGTTTCAGGATACTTGGAACGCTCCTACTCAATTCGAAATAAATAAATAGGCTCAACCAATAATAATTAACTACTACCCACTGCCCAGTTCACTGTTCACTGTTTAAGGCTGAAACATTTTGACTATCAATCACGTGATCACTGAGAAACTGAATCTTCCCATAGACCAATAACCAATGTACTGTACTAAAACTACTTACATAGTTTACTATTGCAATCATCTTGTCTACTTTTGGAAGAGCAAAGCATTTGAACTTGAACAGTACTGAAGTTCTGAACTTTCCAAAAGTGGACCTAATGCTTTGATATTTTGAGCTGAAATTAGCTAAATTTCAAAGCTTGAACTGCTATTCATCATCAGAGAATATTTTTATATAATGAGAGTTACACGCATGAGTCTACTGACTCTCTAAAACATCCTTGATCTTTAGTTGTATGATCAATTATTTCCAATCCATTAAATATCACACTAGTAACTAGTTATTAATTTGAAAATTGACACCAAATTTGATCGTATGCAACATAAAGTAACTACTGAAATTTTTTTTTATTTTTTTTTTTTATTTTATCACTGATTAAAATACTACAAGTAACCAAACGCAAAACGATGGACGGCGACGACTTCTTTTTGAACATTGCCACAGATGATACTTCTTCTACATCCAGCACACAGCAGCGTAAAATTAAAGTTGTCGGGGGAACATGGAAAGATCGTCGTAAAGCCCAATTAATTGCAAGAGGACCAAAAAAATTCGATGAGAATGCACCATACAGCGTAAACCATACCCCAGTGATTGGTGATAGGTTGGCTAAAAAGAGAAACCAAGATGAGCAAGCTGCAGCCACACAAGGTCCAAGCAAACAAGCGAGATTTAGTGAAGGTCGTGGTGTTGCTGGTAAAAATAATACCTTTGTCTCATCATTATTCACTTCAAATCCTGGTGATAGATCTAATTTGAAACATGATGAAGAAATTGAAACCCATGATGCTTCAAATGCGCCTTTAAAAGATTCCACCACTTTTGATGGTTTAGGAATCGATGAAATTCTAAATAAACAACTAGTTGAACATTTAAAAATTAAAAACCCAACCAAAATTCAAAGATCTGTCATTCCAAGATTATTAACTAGAGAACGTGATCTAATGGTACAAGCTCAAACAGGTTCAGGGAAAACTCTCAGTTTTGTTTTACCCATTTTCCAACAACTAATGCAAGATAAAACTATCACACGTACAAGTGGTATTTTTGCCTTGATTTTAACCCCCACCAGAGAATTAGCTACACAAATTTATTCTGTTATTGAATCATTGGCTCGTTGCTGTCATAGAATTGTTCCAGGTATTGTCATTGGTGGTGAAAAGAAAAAAGCAGAAAAGGCTAGATTAAGAAAAGGTGTTAATATTCTTGTTGCCACACCAGGCAGATTAGCTGATCATATTGAAAACACTGAAAGACTGGATTTATCACAGTTGAGATATTTTATTATGGATGAAGGTGATAAATTGATGGAGTTAGGATTCGAAGAAACTATTACTAAAATTTTAAAAGACATTGAAACAAGTTGTAAAATTAATGAAACTTTATCAACTTTCAAATCTTTACCTAAAAAAAGAATCAATGTGTTATGTTCTGCTACTATCAAAGGTACTGTTAAAAAATTGGGCCAAATTTCTTTGAAAGATGCAGAAAATGTTTCATCCAATTCGGTTCCAGATCAAGAAGATGTTGAATTGATGGATCAAATCGCAGCACCAGATCAACTATTACAGCAAGTTTGTATTGTGCCACCAAAATTGAGATTAGTTACATTAGCAGCAATGTTGAAAGATATTGTTAAAGCTGATAAAGAACCATCACGTACCATTGTTTTCCTTTCATGTTCTGACTCTGTAAATTTCCATTTCAGTGTGTTTGGTAAGGATGGTTATACTTTTACACCAACTGGTGAACAAAAACCAGGTAATGAATTTTCAACTGTTTTAACAAGTCGATTGTTAGGTGATAACGTTAAAATTTTTAAATTACATGGTTCACTATCTCAACCTATTAGAACATCAACATTATCTGCATTTACAAAAGCTAAGAAAACTGAACATCAAGTGCTTTTTTGTACTGATGTTGCTGCAAGAGGTTTAGATTTGCCATATATCTCCACTGTCATTGAATATGATGCACCATTTGCTACAGAAGATCATTTACATAGAATCGGTCGTACTGCAAGAGCAGGTAAACAAGGTCGTTCTATGTTATTCTTATTGCCACAAGAAGAAAAATATTTAGATTTGATCAGTCATTATCATCCAAATGGTGTTCAACATCAATCTTATGAACAATTATTGAAAATCGGATTTGGCAACAAATGGGATGTTGATGCCACAACATGGCATTTGAATGTCGAAAGAAGATTGTTGGAAGATCCAACTATCCATGAATTAGCGGTTAAAGGTTTCAGCTCACATATAAGGTCTTATGCCACACATTTATCTTCGGAGAGAAATGTTTTCAATGTTAAAACTTTACATCTTGGACATTTGGCGAAAAGTTTTGGCTTAAGAGAAACACCAAAGAAATTGGGAGGTAATATTGGTGAGGGAAACAAGAAGAAGAAAGAGAATCCTAAAGATAAAATGTTTAGAGTTGCTAGAATGACTGCAAAGGCTCAAAGTGATGAATTTAATTTCATGTAATTAGTCTTATTGAATTCTTATATAGAACAGTATTATATCCTTTGTAAATATCCTTGCTGTATAAGTCTCTCAACGTCCGCTTTTCTGACAAAAAACTGGGAATCTTTGGTCAAATTGAATACACCATATTCAGTTTGAATCTCCCCAGCATCTTTCAACACACGAACGTCAATGAAAACATCTTTTGGAGGTCTGAGAGATCCACTCAAGTCAAGTTCTGGAAAATGGTTTTTATAGTCAACCACAATGTTATTATATTTCTTGAAATACTCATCCTCATAGTGGTTATCAACTTCAACTTCTTTATTTTCCCAAACCAACTGATCTAGTTTCTCAGACCTTAGCTTTTCATACCCTAAAAGGCATCTTTTGTTTCTCATTAGTGCCAATGATGCAGTGTACATTTTCCCCAGCTCAGCACCACGTTCTTCACCACTCTCCATCGCTTCTTGATTCCTTTCAGTTTCTTCCTCAATTATTTTTTGCAATTCTTTGGTTTCAGCTAAAATGCTCCGTATAAGCTCATCTTGGAACAGCGGAAGGTTCTCTAGTGCCTGAGATCTTTTAGCCTCGTTGATCAGTTTGGCAGCAGCGTCTCCATACATCGTTTGTTTTACCAGTTGTTGTTTCATACAAAAAAAAAAAATTATCTGAAGCGCGTCTTGAAATCTCAAATAATTTTGATTATTTGCTAGAGTTCAGCGAAGATAGACACAAGATGAAGCGCACCTATGGCAGAGTGAGGCAGAGAAAGAGACATTATAACACTTCTGACGCTACTCTTAGTCCTGACGAGGCGTTGGAGAGCAGTTTATCGCCTCAGAAAATTATTCCTACAAAAAAATTACAGAAATTATCGCAAAATATAAACTCGAGTCCCATGAAAGAACCGTTTTCTGATGATAAAATATTTACTTCAACTCCAGCTAAGTCAAGTAGATCAGCAAGAACAAGTTCTACAACTCAATCGGATCCAGATGATGCATGGGATTTATTATCAGATTTGACACAAATATCTCCGAAAAGAAAGACTTTGTTACATCCAGCTGCCGTGATCACTCCATTTAAACAAGAAGATGATGAATCTGAAAATGATATACAAAAGGATAATTCATTTTTAAGTCTTTTAAACCAAATTGAAAAAGAGGATTGTCCCAATAATGATGATATAAAAGCTATTGAAAGATCCCCGCGTATTAAAAGAACGAGGAAGACGTATGGTGATCAATACACTTATTTAGTAGCTAGAACCGAAAATATAGAGAACCAAGAAGAAAAAGATGAAGAAAAAATGAGTGATCATAATGATTTAGAGAATGGGTCTAGTGCACCAACCACACCAACCAAAAAGGTCAATTTGAATAGTATGAAAATGCACGGTGAATTCACTCAATTTTCAGATGAATTGAGTTTTATTTTAGAAGGAATTGGTAAATCAGCCAATAGTAAAATTTTGGGATTGATTGAATTAACTAATAATTTGTTTAATGAAGATTTTTTGAAGAATATCAAAAGAATTGGACTACCTGATCTTTATAAAATCATTGATTTGGATGATCATGTACAAATATTTTTAACAGGGATTATTTATGTGAAAATCACAGAAGGTTTGTTGATGGAGATTGATTTGATTTTTGAAACTATCATCAAAAGTTTATTGGAGATTGATGAAATCGATTTGAGTTCATTAAGTCCGAAGACAAGACAAGTATATTTGAGTATAAAAGTGAAAATTGATCCAGAATATACCTGTCCTTTTTTTGGTGTCACATTGTTATTTCAAAATGATATGTTCATTAATGAGCAGTTGATTGAGGCAAGCGTTCCTTTGTTAAGTAGAATTGTTGATAAATTGGATAATGATATCAATATGAGAATTTTACAGATGCTTTTGATGCTTTATGAGAAGCATGTTGATGTGAAAGAAGTTCATGCTTTCCAGGAAATTATCAAAACTTTAGAAACAAAGTTGGACTTTATTGAAAAAAACACAAACTGTTATAATTGGTTTTTGAAACTGTTTATCAAATTATCATTAAAAGAAAAGTATAACTTCAGTGCCTCAATAGTATCGGAACTGATGAATCTGAAAGAGCTTGATGATATCATGCTTTTGAAATGTGGGTTGTTATCCAATTTAATATATCTTGAGCCATGTCGTCAAATGATGTTAACACATAAGAAAATTTTACTTCAAACACTCAATAATATACCTGATGATACTATTCATTTCTCGTATTATTCTATACTTTTAGGCAAATTGTTGCTTGATCCATCTTCTGATTTCAAACTAACAAAAAGGCAATACCAAAGATTATACAAAGGTTTGAACAACTTTAATTTGTCTGACCACATTGAGGCGATCAAAGATATCAACTTATTGTTAAAATCATATATTTAACTTTAATTAATAAATCTAATGAATAACAAATTAATAAAACTTTCATTTACTTGATAAAATTAAAATGCATTTTATGGAGCAATTCTAAAGATTTCATATTTATCATTAATTGTCTCACGTCTGTAAACAACACGATCATGTAAACGACTTGGACGTCCTTGCCAGAACTCAATTTCTAATGGGACAATTCTAATACCACCCCAAAAAGCAGGACATGGGATTTGTTCAACGCCTTCTAATTCTTTCTCTTTAGAGGCATACAAAGCATCCAATTCTTCTCTGGTAACTTTGGTGGATTGTGGACTAGCCCATGCACCTATTCTTGAACCTCTTGGTCTGGTATCAAAATATGCTTGAGATTCTTCTCTTGATATTTCTTCAATCAAACCTTCAACTCTAACTTGTCTTTGTAATTCAGGCCAAAAAAAAGTTAGCGCTGCAAATTTATTGGATTTGATGTCCTTAGACTTCTTTGATTGGTCCCAGTTGGAAAAAATCACAAATCCTCTATGATCAAGTTCTTTCAATAAAACAATTCTTGACGAAACACGACCAGAAGGTAATTGAGCTGTGGAGAAATTGAGTTTTTCTGGTAATTTTTCAACTTTTTGTGCTTCATCAAACCAGTCTTTGAACTGGATGATTGGATCTTGATTCACTTGCTCGATATTAAGTGAACCTTTTTCATACTGGTAAGTTTTTGGAGCAACTAAAAAAAGTTAGTTTTTCTGTGGTCTTCATCCCATAAGTTAAGCACATACAAAGTAATGCGTCTGCAACTGGTTCTGGAAGATCGATGTTCATAATTGTTATATGTTGATGCGTTTTGTTCGTGGTTTTGATAAAGAAGAAGAAATGAACGATAAGTAAGTTGTAACATACATCATGATATTAATTTCATTATAATTTCAACTTCAAAATCACCCTACTTTTTTCGATTATGGAACTACAATGCCGTCGTCTGTTTCACGAAACGTCTCTATTATGTACAGAGAATCTGCTTATAAGTTGAAAATGTCTTGGTCGAGTTCAAAATCCTCAAACACTTTCACAATGTCGTTGTAGTCCTCGTTCCAGAAATTGTTCAAGTTGTCTGAGAGATTGGTGTTGGAACCCAACATCTGTACAAACTCGTCCAATGTGTTGGTTTGAAAGATATTCTGGTAATTAAACTCTGTATCCAATGGGGGCGTATTTCTAGTAGTAGCCTCTGGAGACGATTCTGATGGAAACTGGTCAGTATTTCCATGAATAGGGGAAATATTCAGGTTGTTATTCTTTGAATTAGCATTCTGTAGTGTATTATCATGAGACAGACCATTTGGAAAAAGATGAATATTTTGAGTGAAAATTATAGGTTTAGCGATATTCACTTCTGTAACGAGTGGTCTCAAAATTTTGGTAAAATTTGGTTTTGCTATATCTATCAGATAATGTATCTCTTGGTCCATCAAGTAAATAAGTTGGTTACATTTGGGGAACTCTTCTTTATTAAAATACAAAGAACCAATTGTAGTATTGATCTGTTTATCACTTTTTCCTCCCCATTGACGATTAGCAGTCCCAAAATTAATCTGATCAACAGCAGCATTAATGTCAAATTTACTATTTCTAATTTCATTTAATACAATCCTATTAGCTAAAACAACTTTTGAGCTGTTGTAATGGTAGTTTGCAAGTTTGGTCATAAGCTGCATAATTGTGTCTGCGTTTTCAAACAAAATTTTGATGAACTGATCAAATAATTCATATCTTTTCAGATCTCCAATTTGATTGTAATAATTTTTTATTTGATTCAATCTAATAATGATACCCGATAGAATAATGGAGGATTTAAAAATCAAATTCAATGCACCTGGTTTAATAACATACATATGGCCTAACCCAAAATATATCTCTGAGTTATAAAATAAATTGACCGTAGAATTTATAATTTTCAGAATTGATTTTAGTAAAATGTTTAAATATTGAATGAATTTTTTGGTTTCATTAGTCTTCTCAAAATGCAAGAAAATTTGGTAATTCAAACTTAACATAACCCAGTTTATCTCAAATAAATCAATCAATTTTCTAATCTTCATAAAAACACTGGCATATTCTTTATTTACTAAAATTTCTTGGGTAGTTCCAATTTTTAGGATTGTAAACTTCTCTAATCTATCAACATATTGAATTAATTCCAAAATTGTCAAAGGGTTTTTAATATTTGCCACCTTTTTTGCTATTTCTCTGTATAAAGCAACTTTTTCATTAACAAAGATATACTGCTTTGAAATAAACAAATCTATCGGATCAGAAGTTACAGCTTTATCTGGCAATTTTGTATCATAAGAATCATCCATTATAAGTAAAGGAACACCCAAGTGTATAGCTCTAACAGCATCTAGCTCCACAATATGTAGCCATATTTTTCTCCATATATCAATTTTAGCTGTAACTGAATCAGTGTCTCCATTTAACGAAGTGAGGTCTCTGTGCATCCCAATTGATAATGCATCACCAATAATTTTAGAAATTAATATTTGTGATTCTGTACAATCTGATATATCTTCATCTTCTGGACAAAATCTATTGTAAAACTTGAGAAGTAGTTCAATTTGAATCAACCGAATAGAATATGACTTCCTTAAACTGTGATATTTGTGAAAACACATTTGTGCAAAAGATACAGCCATTGATGAAATCGGGTTGTTTTTCAACTCTGCAAAATCTGTATTTATTTCAAATTCTTTAGTGCAGATTGATAAATATGATATTCTTATAATCAACAATAAAATCCCAAGTGTTGCAAAATCATAAAATGATTCGACTTTCAAGAATTCAATTTTAGCAGTTGAAAGTCCTGGACGCCCCACAATGGGATATAACTCCTTCAAAAACAAGGATTCATTAATAATGGGACAATAAGGATAACAATTTTTGAAAAATCTATAAAATAAGAACATCAACGTCCGCTGTGATGGTAAGAAAGCACGGATGTGTTTCAATAACTCTTCATCATTTACACAAATAGCTTTCATTTTTTTTGTTTTTTGCTTGATGGCTTTTTTCTCGCTCTTCATAGCTCTTAAACAATTTTTATTGACATGTTTGCCTGGTGCAGCTAATTCTTCTTGTATATCTACTTTATTATTACAAGCATTATCTTGAGATTTAATAACCAAAGACAAAACACTGGCCCATAAAGCTTTGAAATAAGTATCTGATCTCATGACAGCAATCAAAGATAAAGGTGCATGGTACTCCATTCTATTTTTTTTGAAAAGAAAAGGAACATAACCAGTGAACAGGTCAATTTTGTTAGATGTGTTAAAGTCATAAATGGCTGAGTTCTCTGGTGGTTGATTGCCTACAGTTGAACTTGACTTGTTGCTAGCTCCATTTTGAGATATTGTAGTTCCTGATGGAGCTGTTGGGGGCTGTTGGAGCTGTTGGTGGGGATGAAAATGAGCTTCATTAGGTATTGTTGGCATCTGTTGTATAACTGGTTGTGAGTTAAATATGACCGGTGAGCTGGATCTCGACAATTCCGTGACTGCGATGGATGCTTCTAATCTCTTGATTTTTTCTTTCAGAACATCAATGGTCTCAGCCATATCTGATGTATTCTTTGTACTGACAATGGTATTGGGTTTTGCATACTGTAGCAAGTCACTGGACTTAACCCAATGAGGCTCTTCGTAGTGACATAACTGGGGAACATTACTTTTCAAACAGCCTGAGCACGCAGGTTTACCTTTATCACACTATAAAAAGTTAGTTTATCAGAAGATCAAATAGCACATCCACAACTTTGAGACGCACCTTTATCTTCCTCTTTCGACAGACAGCACATGATGTGGGCACTCTCATTCGTTTCTTCTGTCTTGAATCTTCTTGTGTTTCTTCTGTTTCTTGTGCTTTTCTAATCTTTTCCGGTTCAGTCACAATACCATCCTCTTCTTTGTCTGACATGATAAAACCATCCGTGTTCTTTAGAAAATCAGCTTTACAACTAAATACCAGGTGTTTTGGCTCTTGAGTAACAAAAACTTTCTTCTTCCTTCAAGTCATTTATTATTGTAAAGAGAGGTTTAAATCTTAATCTTCAATTATGGTGGTCCGGGTAAATAAATTTCTGAATTGTTTCCTCGTTTTACATAGCACTATGCCACTAAGCACACACAGTACAGTGTTTTACACAGAAACCAAATCATCACAGCCTACAATTTAATCTACACATATAAATAAAACAAACCACATTATCTCATATAATCAAACTTTATTTTAGAACTTAAACAAAAAAAAATAAACATCATTTTATTACACTCAATTTCCAATTAATTGAACCATGACCCTGACATCATCATGTCGAAATCCATGTTACTTAAGTTATCATCAACTTTATTTGCAACCTGCGTAGCTGTGCTTCCATCTCCCAAATTGCTAAAATCATCTAATCCAAACAATGCTCCAAAATTTTTACTAACATCAGTTAAATTCATCAAGTTATCATCAATTGCAGAATCTGGAAAATCCATACTGTTCAAATCAGTAAATGAGAGACCTTGTTGTGTGTTCATGCTAGTACCATTTAAAACTGAAGTTGAGAATGGATCTGTAAGAATTGTTTCTTCGGTTTGAATTTCAGTGTTGACAATAGTATTTGAATTAGAAGCTTCTTGCATCATGAAATCATTTGTTACATTAACAAAGTCTTTAGGTTCTTCATTATCTTTATCTTTCTCTGTATCCATGAATACTGGGCATTTCTTTACCTTCTCTTCATCCATGGATAGCACCAAAGGAACTGAATTCAATAAATCAGAAACATAACCTTTATTAGTCTCAACATTCTTTACATTATCAGATTTAACCATTTCTTTAACAGCTCTTTTTGGTTTTTTCAATAAAGTGACAAAGAATTTGACAGCTTTACCCATTCTCCAACTGTAATGATATTTTTCGCCCAACAAATCAGCAAGACTGAAAAACTTATCCATATGACTTAACAAAATTGTTGCTAAAACTTCTCCCGAATCAACATCCAAATCAAACCTAGAAGTATAATCTTCATTATTATTACCGTTTCCATCGTCCTCCTTGATAGTAATATTGTTCAAAGCATTATTATCATTGTTTATATAATTACAGCCATCCATCAACGGGTCTCTGATTGTCTGAGTGGTGTTCGCAGTAATTGTTTCTTCTGAAACAACATTACTAACAATTGGTTTCATTTTTGGTCCACATCTTGACCTCAGAATCAAAGAAACCATAAACTGCATAGATCTATGACCAACTAATAGCATCAATGGAGACAAAACAATATCAGAACCAGGTCCAAAATAATCTAATCCACAATCAAAAAATAATGTACAGTTTCTATAACCTTCTAAGGATGAATCAAGTGCCTTTTGAGCATATGATCTTGCCAAATTTGAAATGGTGTCATCTTTAGTAGCTCTTGGTTCAAAATGAACATAAAGAATATAATTAAGTAAATAAACCAACATATTGATAACAACATGAGATTGGAAATTTTGTGCTCTTGCTGCACTAATATAGAACGGTTCATTACTTGATCTATTGACCAAAAGTTTTCCTAATTGTGGTAAAAATTGTCTATCATCGGTTTCATCAAACCCACCCATGCATCTATTTAATTCTTCAATTAAATTATCCACCTGATATTTCTTTGCCGGTTGTTGAACATTAAGAAGCACATCCATTGTTTTACCTATAAGTTCATCAACTCTAGCTTGAATTTGAATGGAATGAACAATTGATAATTCTTTCATGTCATTAGTTAAATCTTTTGGAATATCTTCATTCTTCAATCCACCTGGTAATTTTGTATCTGAAAAATAAACATGTTGTTGTAATAGTCTTGGACAACCTAAGTTCATACTTTGATTGGTATCCAAAGAAACAATTTTAAACCAAATTTTTCTCCATAGATGTCTTTGACGTTCATTACTAAAGTTTTCAAAATTTTCTGGATCTCTGTATAGACCTATACTAATTGCCATTTGAATCAAAGTACCCAAAAAGATCTGTGAATCACCGCCATCTGGACTATCGCCGTCTTCTGCAGAATACATAAAATATAATCTCATAAATAGAGCACACTGAACAATCTTCAAGCTTGATTTTCTCATAAGTTTCAAATTTGAAAAACTATGTTTGACACAATCAACTAATTTTAACGATATTGAGTTTTCTTCTTTCTCTAAAAATTGTATGGTTGGTAAATCTTCTTGCACTTTTGACGGCGAATGATGTGATTTTGAGAGTTTGGACAAATGATTTTTTGGTAATGAGCTCCATGAAAGTCTCAGTAGTATACAAACAGTGCCAATAATAGCAAAATCACTATCAGATCGTAAATTAATAGATATTTTCTGTAAATTATCTTCTTTCGTTCCAAATATCACCTTAATATCATCTTTCAAGTCTTCTTCATCAACAAATGGCATATAAACATACAAAACATTGAAAAATCTTTCAATCAATAACCATAAAACTTTCTTTGAGGGTAAATATTTTTCAATCACACCGACCGGATCTTTATTGAACTCTAAAGCTGTGATACTTTTTTTAGATTTAGCTTCTCTCATTGTATTATGATTTTCTTTATATTTACCACCAAAAATACCTGCGAAATCACTAGTTGTTGTGACTGACTGTTTGGATGTTAGCTGATGAGCTGGACACCTTTGACTTTTGTTCATTTTGGACATTAGTGAGTCTCCGAGTGACATAACTGGACATACACGGCTATCCTCTGTCATTGGTGTCATTTCATCATTGGACGAAGAATCATTGTATTGATTGTCATCATTTAATAAAGAATCAATGGTTGGGGTTGAAGATCTTGATGAATTTAAAGTTTTGATATCTTTTAAGTTGTTTGAATTTGGATCTGGTGTTTCAATTTTGACTTGAGGTTCAACTGGCTCTTTTTTTCCAGCTTCCATCATAGCATGAGCGACTGGACAAACACCTTCTAATCTATTTGCACCACTTACTGGACAAGATTCATCATCCTGTATAGAAGTTGAAGATGGACTTTTACCTTCATCTGTATTTATAACTTTTGTGGTTGTAATTGGTTCCTCTGTAGCTCGATATAATTCAGGATTTATTGTCACGTGATTATCTTTGATAATAAAATCTTTATTGTGACTTATGGGACAAACTTTAGGAGAAGGAGGTTCATCTGAACCTATTCCAGTTTCATGTTCTATACTGTTCTTCTTATTCATAACTTTATTTTTATATTTAATTTCTTCAACTTGTTTTCTTAGTTTGAAAATATGTGCCCATAAAACTCGAAGATATGGATCACCCTTCATTATAGCTAGCCATGAAGTAGCACCCAAATGAACGGTACTTGTTGACTTTATATGTAGCATATCGAACTTTTTACCCAAATCCAGCGTGTCATTATTACTGTCAAAAGATTCACCTCTTGAACGAGGACTGACAATAGCGTTCTCGTTATCAACTGTATAATGTGAACCTGTTGCTGTGCCGTATATTTGGTTGTTGGAATATTGTGCTAGTTGATTTTCAAGGTCTTTAATCTTTTGTTTAAGTGAATCAACATCCTCTTCTGAACCTCCATTTTCAGTATTATAAGTTTTCTCTGAGTTTGACAAAGGTTGAGCCCAAGGTGGATCAATATAATGGCACAAGTGTGCGACATCTGTACGTTCACATGAGGAACAAACGGGTCTTCTTTTATCACACTTGACTTTTCTTCTTCTGCAAATGGTACAGCTTATTGGAACTCTATTTCTTTTACGAGAGTTAGTTGTCTGTTTTTTCTGAGGTGGTTGTTTGATATCATCATCGCCAAAATCATCTGGTTTTATGATGTCCTTAGTAGCAGCTCTTCTGCGCTGTTTGGGTTGTACTTCTGGCATTTGTAAGCAGTGTCAGTTGGTTGATTTTGGAATTTGAATATTAGTGCTGTTGAAACTCGGGTAAGTAGCGCTAAATGAGCGGTTTTCAAATCTGTTGTTGTATAGATTAATGATGTTTCTCTAAGTCTTTCTTATACTCCACCTGGCACCAGCTCCGTTGTTTCTTCAGTCACAGCACCACAAAAGAATCTTCTTCATTTAAATATATTTGACCCAAATTTTACAAATTTTGCGAACTTAGGTCAGACCATCAGACCCTGAAAAAAGTCTAATTAGTCTCTAAGAGACTTGAATCAAAAAAACTCAAGTGTACTGTCACCTGTGTGATTGTTTGGTGCCAGGTGTACCACAAAACTAGGTAGTTAACAAGACTACAAGTTAATAAAGTAGATACTTAACCAGCTTGTTTGTTCGTACTTAGGGCTAGTCATACGGTAAAAATGTTTGAGAATTCCTGCAATACCAAAAAACTGCCAAATAATTTCTTATCACGTCGACGTCTGAATGATATAGTAATTGAGATATTTTAAATGACAGAAAAATTATAATTATAAGCTTATTTCCAACTTGTCTTTGCTGAAGTAAATCAAAAATACGTTAATTATTAGTTCAAACTTTACACTGCACAGTGCACAGCCATATATTGATTTTAGTACCCTGCTGGTATTTAATATTTATCTTAATTCTAATTTTAAAAATATCTGTGTGACGTTAAATATAATTTTAATTCAAGTTACGAGCATTGTAGATATTTGTAAACATTTAATTATGATTGATGTCAAATTAGTCAAATTAAGCGTTAGAAGAATTTGTGTCTTGTCTTGTAAATTGTAATTAAATATGTGGTTTTTTCAGTTTAATTAAGTTTCACTTCACTTGTAATTTCTTGGAGTTTAATTACCACATTTTAGCAATGAGCATTGAGCGCACATAACTTACAATGCTTTGCATTTTTGTCGTTTCGTGCATTAAGACGTTTCGTATGGGAAGTTAAAACAAATCAACCTTTGGTATCAATGTTTTACAAATACACCCAAAACTTTCACAAATCAACTAACTTCCAAAACTCACAACCTAAAGGCATCTTTTTGTCGCGGCTCGCCAATGACATTATAATTTTATGCTCCTGGCTCTGCAAAATTCAATGTACATTTTTTGAAATTTTAAACTCCTTGCTCCATTAACTCCAAGTACCTTTACAAAAGCCCCGATGAATCCATCAAAAAAGGGTATCTAAGTTCTAACTTTCAAAATCTAAATTATCTAATATCTATTCAATCAAGATCTTTTCAGTCCCAAGTCTCATATCTTGCATTAAAAGCTGTCAATAACAACAGGTTACTGCAACAATTGATAAACTCCACCATTACCAGGCTGAAAATTCAATTCTCAAGCACCGAAATCTCCTGTTCCTCACTTAAAACGTCTTAATATAAATCATAAGAGTGATTTGAATTTATGGAACTTGTCGTCATCGATAACTACTTGACAGTTGACTGTTAGATTACTAAGATATTAATAGTTTATATAACCTATTTACGAATATCTAAGTTTTAGCAATTATTATTATCATTCATTAATTATATAATTATTATTCTAAAAACTTCTAAAAACCATTGACGTTTTTAATGATCTGCCTTAGAAGGTTCCAGAAGTTTTATCAAATAATTATACGTCTTCGATATCAGAAGTTTTTAAAGGAAGAAACCTTTCTTTTAATTATATAGTTTTACAATACATGATAATATTATCGATCATTTACTGTTATAATTCCAAGTTATATTATGATCTTAGTACACAATTCTCTTCACGTCTCAATTAATTAATACTGATGGTATAACTATAACAATACATATTGATTTACAAATCTTCTCTAGAGATGTTTTTTTTTTTATTATTTAACCATGTCACAGCTTAAATGCCCAAGGGCCAAGGGTCAAAGGTTCAAGGATCAAAATTCACCCAAATTTAAGCAAAACTAAACTATGTAGTATGTACTACATTAGCTGCAGTGCATCTTTATTATCTATCTAATCCTGAATGCTTAAAAACAAAAACTCTCAATTGATTTAAGCCAAAATTATAAACTATCATAATTCCCAAATTCATTGAAAGTTGCAAGAATATCATCGATTTTAAAGCTACCAAGCTCATCATTAATCATGGATCCAAACCTCAAAGTGATATCCTCTGGAGTATTAGTACTTTCAACACTTGATCCACCAGTATTTTCTAAATTATCATCAGCCAATTTCCTACAATTGAAAGTATCTGATAGATATTGATTTATCCAGATATTATCATTTTCTGTAAAATTTGTTGGTGTTACTCCACTTGTACCTAATTCTGAATTAGCAATTGATGTATCTGAAAATTTATTCAGCCCTATTTCTGTTCCACTTTCATTGAAACTTGGATCAATAGAAATTGGTGGGTTTAAAATGTTATTAATGCTGGTTGAACTAGTATGATTTCTTGCTCTTTGATATTGAGCAGATGAATCCGTTTCTGTGTTATTTGATGTGTTTTCTGAACCAATGGCTGAAACAAACGCATTCTCAACAATTTTTAATTCTTCATCATAACTAATAATCATATCTAATATTTGCCTTAACTGATGTAATGAATAAAGCTCAAAAATTGAGTCAAATTCTCTTAACTCAGTTAATGTGTTAATATATTGAATATCATAATCTTCAATTTTACCATAAGTTTGATTTCTTCCCATTGGAACTTTTAAAATTTTGAACCCAATAAAAGTATGAATTTTACAAATAACCCAAGATTGATAATAAATGTTTGATAAATGACCACTTGTTTCAATTGCAGTCCCCAGAATATGTTTTGATACTAATGTTAACCGATCTAATAAATCAATTTTAATATCAGATAAATCATAATTAAAAGTTTTAACACTTTTAATTCTTGATAAGATTGAAAAAAATATACTGCAAACTCTATGTGCTGATAACTGAATTCTTTGAACAATAAAAAATGAACGACCAAATTGATTTTGTAAATTAATTTCAGGTGATTTTTTAGGGTTAACAAAAACTAGAGTTTTATAAAGAAATTTTCCTAATTCTAAAATTTTCAACAAATAAAAAAATGAAGAATTAATATCTTGACGTTCATTATAGAACAAAAAAAAATGATGATATAACATTTCCACCAATAAAACACAGTCAATAAGTTTTTGATAAATGATTTGTTTTCCAAATCTTTCTAAAACAGTTGTGCTTGGAATATTAACTAAGTCATCAAAATCTAGTCTTTTAAAAACATAAGTTTCTAAAGGTTTTAAGTGTTCTTTAACAACTTTAACTTTTGGAGGTTCTCTAACGTTTAAAACTAACATTAGTAAATCATTAGTTAAGTCAACCAATTCTTTAAATTTCATAAAACTTTCATTGATCTTATATTCTTTAACTGAATCATTTTCATTTAATACTGGGTATTCTGTATCATAAAATCTATAACTAATTGAAGGAGGAGCTCCACTTAACATTAATTGTTGGTAATCACTATAAACTAAAAAAGTCCAAATTCTCCTAATCAAATTATGATGATGGAAAACACAATTAACCACGGCAGGATCTCTATTTAATCCATTTGAAATTGCACTATTTAATAATGATCCCAAAACGGTAGATGAAGGACAGTGTAAAATTCCATAATTTTCAGGTGAACACATTCCATAAATTTTATAAACCAATTGAAATTGGAAAATTATTAAACTTGTTTCTTTAAACATTTCTAATTCTTTAATACACATTTTCACAACTTCCATTGCATTTTTAGTTACTGCATTATCATTAATGAAAATTTCACTTTGAGTTGCATTTTCTCTATCAAATTTATAACCACCATTATAAATTGATACTGTAACGAGTCTCATTATCACCATCATTGTACCAACTGTTGCTAATTGTACTTTTTTGGTCAAGTTTAAGTTTGAAAGTGGTTGACCTCTTGGACCAATGATTGCAAGTAGTTGACTTTCAAATTCTTTTTTACTTAAAATTGGGAAAACGCAATATAATTCAGAATTGAAAAATTCATCAAAAAATCTCCAAACGATTTTTGTATCTGAAAGAACATTTTTTATTGAACTAATTAAATCTTTTTTACCATTGCTGTTATAAATTAAATATGGGTTTTTGTTTTCTTTTGAAAGTATGTTTGTTAGTTCTTCTTTATTCAGATTCAGGTTATAATCATTACTCTGTAAACCAATTCTAGCATTGGTATTGATGATGTTGCTATGTGTATCAGTATTATTATTGTTGTCGTTGTTGTTGTTATTATTATTATTATTATTATTATTATATGTAGATGAATGACTCAAATTTGGAGTGAGTGGTATCGAAACACTTGGTAAACGGGATTCATTTTTGGAATCTGTAATATTAGCAGTGAAATTCATTTCATTCACATACTTATCAGCAAATTCACGATCAGTTTTAGTTTGAGTTTTGGATAATAATGCATTGTTTCTATTCTTACTAGAGACAAAAACAGCTTTCAAGTAAATATCTTTTTTCATCAAAGATGCCCAAGATAATGGACCTTGAGAAATAAAAGAAGGTGTACCAAAATTGTTTTTATAAAAATCTATCTGTTCATCTTCAAATGATTTTTTGCATTTTTTGTTTGCTTCATTGATATTGAAATGTTCAAAATCTCTTGTGCTTGTTAAAGGTTTTAAACCATCATGAGAAGTAGGACCAATGAAACTGGATGATGGTTTGGGAAGATTTTGGCTGTTGATGACAGATTCTAAGTGCTTGATCTGCGACTTCATTGACAGCAACAAAGAAGGAATATCGTGCCCATCAACGCTAGAGTTGCACTTGTTTTCATTGGTGGTTAATACTGGTGTGGTAGTGGTTGATGTATGTGTTTGATTCACTTCTGTTTTCATCTGGTCCTTGTTTGCAACAGTGACTTCCCATGAAGGGTCACTGTAAACACAGAGATCTATTCTGTTGCGAAGTTTGCAGCCTGTGCACGCTGGTTTAGCCTGATCACACTGGTGATATAGTTGTTAGTAAATTCTAACTAGAAAACCGTTCAGTTTCTATGATAAACGAACACACCTTGATCTTCCTGCTACGGCACTGCGAGCATGCCTTGCTCACTCTGTGGCGCTTCTGCGGCTGCTTGAGCATCGTCTTCTTCCTTCCAACTTCTCTTCTGATCTTCTTCTTATAGCAATATAAAAATGCAAGAAGATAAATTTTATGCTGTTTTCTCCATCAGCGCTTATAAATTGATCAGTTGGATTAAAAATTATGTACTTCAAGAAACCAAAATAAACACAACTTGCACTATCAAAACAACAACAAAACAGCAGCGCTACACACCAGATGAAGCCTGAGAAGCCTGAGAAGGGCAAAGAGCTCTCCTTCCGCAACCATGTCGGCCCGCCAGTCAAGCGCAGACGACTCGTCATGTCCTGTTCCAACTGCAGAAAGAAGAAAGTCAAAGTATGTACGAGATAAGAATCTTCATGATGTTTATGGTGGAATCTGTATTTATTTTAAAGATCTTGATGTAAAACTAACTTATTTTCAACAGTGTGACAAGAGCAGACCACACTGTGACGTGTGTGTCAAGTCCAAGCTTACTGGGAACTGTGTTTATACCCAGCCAGCATGGGAAGATTCAGGTGTTATCGCGGTCTCTGATTACAGTTCTGCAGCAAATATCCCAATGGGTCATATCAAGCTGGAGGCTCCAGCAACCAACAAGATACCGATGATGGAGGTTGACAATCAGAAGAAGAAATCTATAGCTTCTTCCTCTCCATCAGTGTCTAATGCTAAGGTTAAACCGAGTAATTTTGAAACTTTGATGTTTGATGCTAACAACACCCTCCCACAATCTGACTCAGAACGTTATTTATTGAATGAAGTATTACGCCTACGCCATCAAATCAAACTTTTGGAGACAAAAAATGCTACTGCTGAAGTACCACAACCTTCAATTGATAATCAAATTCAAGATCCTGATAATTATATGACTTTTTACCTTTCTCAAAATACAATCTCAGTTCGTGCTGGTCGCTTACTGTGTGTTGCCCCACTATGTTTAGAAAGTATGATTTGTAAAGACCCATTCACTCATGTCTTAAGGGTCAAAGTTCGTCGTGATAAACAAATTATGAATGCAAGAGTTAGTAAAAATAAGAAAACTTTTGCTCCAAATGTTCTTAAACAAATTATAATTGAAGATAATGAAAACAGTAAGAATGTTCCATTTAATAGAAACCAACAAGTTGAACAAGATTTCAAACAAAGAACTATTGAAAATGAAGGTTTGGATCAAGTTATTGGAACTAGTTCTGGTAATAAACCAAAAAATTCTAAAAAAAATAATAACCCAACTGAAAGAAATGATATTAAACCATTTACTATAAGACAAAGTGATTTTGAAACTGAAACTTTGAAAAAAATTGAAGAAATTTTACCAGATTTAGATAGAATAACTTTTATGATTGATCAATTTTATTCATCCATGTTTGCTGCATTTATACCATTTATTACAGAAGAATCAATAAAAGAGTTTTTCAAAATCATATTTCATAAAGATCCTAAAGATCCTAAAAAAACAAAAATTAAAATCACTAGACGTTTTGATTTCTCTTACATATCAATCATTTTAATCATGATGAGATTTGTTTATATGGGTGTTTGTAAAAATTTATTGGATTTACAATTACAAAATCCAGAAGCTTCAAATAATGAATATGATGATAAAAATGATAATGAGACAATCAAATATCTATTAGAATTCCCAATTGGTTTAAATTACATTAATGTTGCACAAATGTGCATCAATCAATTCAGATTATTACGTCGTGGTGCAATTCCTGTGATTCAATGTACTTTGTTTATGAGAATGTATCATCGTTATGCACCAGAAGAAGGAGATGGGATAGATGGTGGTGATGATATTGTATTTCATGGGATGATTTTACAAATGATTAATTCATTAGGTTTGAATCGTGATTTTTCAAATGGTGATGCAATAGTTACTACTATCCCACGACTAACATACACTACAAGAAAAATTTGGCATTCAATTTATACTTTGGATACTCAATCTAGTTTCAAATATGGTACACCTTTATTAATTGATGAAAATTGTTCTGATTCAAAAGTACCTGAATTACATGACTCAAATTATATTCCAACTTCGAATGAGGATGTTGAAAAATGTTCAATTTGGTTTTTTCAAATGAATAATGAAGTGAATTTAATTCTTAGACCTTTATTAAAAGATATTTTAAATTTGAAAAAAATGATTAAAATTGATGAATTTATTTCAAGATTGAAAATTTTTGAGAAATTTGTTGAAAATAATTTCCATAATCTTACACATATTTTATTGTTACCAAATGATACATTAAGTGATTCAATTAGAAAAGTTTTTAAGTTTAAAATGTATATTGAACATCAAACTTTAATTTTTGTTATTTATTTCCATATTTTCCAAGCAACAAGAAATAAACCCAATTTTGGAATTTTCATCAAGCTTTTAACAATTGTCACGGAATTATTTGATGTTTTATCAATCATGTTAATCTCAACAAATAATGGGAAAATTAATTATTTTGATAAAATTTTTGGTAGTTTTGGTTCACAAATTATAATTATTCCAGCTGCAATTTGTGCGTTAGAAAAAACTGGTGTTTTTTTAATTTGTACAGCAGCTCGTTGTTTGGATGTTTTTTATAATTATACACCAAAAGATACAATATCTTTGGAACATTCTAAAATCATCAATGAGATACAATTAAAAGTCATTGCTAAACTAGATACTGTTAAAAATTGTACAGAAAGTTTAAGTAGTTGTTACTATCAAGCATGGAGGATGAATAAAGTTCATCAATATCATTATGGATTATTAACAAATGCTGATAATAATATTTATGATAGAAATTCACCAATCAATAAAGAATGTAATGAAAGTGATTTACCAAATTATTATAATCATTTTGAAATTTTACCACAAGATAATGAATTTTTAAAATTTGATACTAATCAGTTACAACATATTTTAAATATAGTTAGTGATGATTATTATGAGAACTTTATTATAGCACAATTACAAAAATCCAAGAATAGAAGATACACTGAAGATAAAAATTCATCAGTTGTAAGTGCAATGCGTATTTCCACGATTATAAGTGACGAAGAACAAAATAAACAATCTACAATCCTTGCACTACCACTTCCATTACAACAACAACAACAACAGCAGCAGCAACTGGTTAATAATAAAGAGAACGATTCGGGCACTACGTTCAATGATGATATGACGGCTCCAATGTCCACATTCAGTTCAATGAAGCATCATTCTTTATCGAGCACTAATTACAAATCCGGAAATTCTTCTTTACTGGGCACATCAAGTGCAAATCAAATTAATCCATTGATTTTTGTTAAGAATGGTCCAACAAATACTAGTACAACTTCAACACCAAACACACAAACAAGTTCGATTTCAGGGGATGGGTACCATGTGAACACCAATAATGGGATGTCGAGTAATGATATTGATTTGATGTGGTATCAATTGATGGGGGATGAGACTGCACCAGCTCAAGCGGTGGAAAATGAAGTGTTGGGGATGGGGTTTGATGGCACTGGTGTCGTTTTCCCTATGGATGTGTTTGAAGGATCGTACTTTTCTGAAGTTTGATCCTCTAGTTATGTAGATTGTTTAATTTATAATTTATATAGAATTTATTATGTATTTCATCTTCAGACGATATCATCAGATCAGAAATTAATTATTAGAATCTTCAATCATAGTGATCACTGATGAGAATCGGCAGCGAGTAGTTTGTGGAGTCAGCAAATTTTCCCTTTTACAAACACTGCGCTGCGGCCTGCGGCCTGCCTGCTTCGAACTTCGAAGTTGACCCGACTCCCGCCTGCTGCTCTGTGCTAGCCTACTACTACAATCTGGAATCAGGAATCGGTTCTCAAGAAGGTAATAAAAGTTTAAAGAACGATAAAATTGTGTGGAACATTTCATGATTCAAGAATCAACTGCGCAGGGCGACACTGGAAACGATTGTTTTCCACAGCATCAAACGTCATTTTATGTGGAGCAAGTTTTTTTGCCCCAGGTTCTCGCAGATGTATATAAAGAGTGATATAAGCACTTAATGCTGTGAAACAAAACATAATTAATAAAACAGCGCAGTTGTAGTACTATAGCAGCTAAGCAGAGTCCAGACAACGAAAACACAAAAAATGGCCAAAATCACAGTGAAAACACCAGTCGTCGAGATGGACGGGGACGAACAGACCCGTATCATCTGGCAACTAATTCGTGAGCAATTGATTTTGCCTTACTTGAACATTGATCTTAAATACTACGATTTGGGTATGGAAAACAGAGATGCAACCGATGATAAAGTCACCGTGGAATCTGCTGAAGCTACTTTGAAATACGGTGTTGCAGTGAAATGTGCCACCATCACTCCAGATGAAGCTCGTGTGAAAGAGTTTAATTTGAAACAGATGTGGAAATCTCCAAATGGTACTATTAGAAACATTTTAGGTGGTGTTGTTTTCAGAGAGCCTATTATTATTCCACGTATCCCACGTATTGTGCCACACTGGGATAAACCTATCATCATTGGAAGACACGCTTTTGGTGATCAATACGCTTGTACCAATGTTGTTGTTCCAAGTGCAGGTAAATTACAATTAGTTTTCACTCCAGATTCAAACGCTGGTGGTGAAGAGTTGAAATGGGATGTTTTTGACTACAAAGGGCCAGGTGTCGCTTTGGCAATGTACAACACCGATGAATCAATCACCGCATTTGCTGAAGCTTCCTTCAAATTGGCCTTAGAACGTAAAATGAATTTATATTCAACCACCAAAAACACCATCTTGAAGAAATATGATGGTCGTTTCAAAGACATTTTTGAAGAGATGTATGCTACAAAATACAAGCCTGAATTTGATGCTGCTGGTATCTGGTATGAACATCGTTTGATTGACGATATGGTTGCTCAAATGTTGAAATCAAAAGGTGGTTATATTATTGCCATGAAAAATTACGATGGTGATGTTCAATCCGATATTGTTGCCCAAGGTTTTGGTTCATTAGGTTTGATGACTTCAGTGCTAGTGACTCCAGACGGTAAAGCATTTGAAAGTGAAGCTGCCCATGGTACTGTTACTAGACATTATAGACAACATCAACAAGGTAAAGAAACTTCCACAAACTCAATTGCTTCTATTTTTGCATGGACAAGAGGTTTGATTCAAAGAGGTAAGTTAGATGAAACTCCAGATGTTGTTAAATTTGCACAATTAGTGGAACAAGCAACCATTGATACTGTTCAAATTGATGGTAAAATGACCAAAGATTTGGCTTTGGCTGAAGGTAAAACTGATAGATCAAGTTATGTTACTACTGAAGAGTTCATTGAAGAAGTCGCTAAACGTTTGAATAGCGAATTTGGCAAATTGTTTCCTTAACTCGATTTGAACCATTTATTGTAATTTGTGACTGGCTTAATAAAATTAAGGTTAATTTGATATTAACTTTCTGGTTTTGTTTTTAATTTTGGTAATTTCAATCAATTGGGCTTCTGAAGAAAACAGTAATAACTGCCGGTCCATTATTTATTGTCTTAGTATACATACATTTGTTGTGTTACATAATATTTTGTATGTAGTTGTTTCTTTCTTATCCGGGGTGTCTTATAAATTATTATTCTATTGATCTGTTTTTGACAAATAAATTCAAGATAAACATGTTTGACTGGAAACAGCTTCATGGAACGCCATTGGCTAGCTCAGAACTAGCTAGCATCACTGTGAACAATCCCAGTAACAGCACGATCACTCCATATCATGAGAGCAACGCTAGTATCAAGACCTCGATGTCTCCAACTAGCAATTCCTGCGATTCCAATTCCAATTCAAGTCATCTCATTAAACCACATAGCACCTACACTAGTAGAGACTCTAATTCAATAGACACTTACGCTGATCTCAAACATTGCCAGCATGCACTGAACAAAGCATCCACTGCTGCACTTGCCACCATCAACACATCCATCTACAAAATGAACTCCCAACTCACCAAATCACACGCAAAACTCGCTAGAACTGCACTACAATTACAACAAATCGAGGATATCAACAATGCGCTGCTGTGGATCGAATCTCTCCATTGACCTTTAATAGTCTACAATTTAAGTCCAATCATTCAGTCAATATATATAAGTTTGCAAATATTTAGAATTTCTACTGCCATTTCACCGTGCCACTTTTCTTTCAACTTTTGATGATGACGATGGAAAAAAAAAATGATTCACTATATTATTTTTGAAACTTTTCATTTCCTTCTCCAGTTTGAACAGTTTGAATAGTTTGCTGAACGAAAACCTACAATGCTCAACTTCGTCAGACACAACTCCAGTTCTACTGCGGCATTGGCCTACAAGTTGCTCCGCAACAAAACTCGTCCTCCTTTACCAACTTTAGAAACCCCAAAATGGGACGCAACTTCAGCTGTTGCTTCAATCTTATCTGAATCCCCATCTGATGTCCCACAACCTCGTCTTAAACAACATGTCTTAAACTGTCTTGTTCAAAATGAACCGGGTGTTTTAAGCTTGGTCTCTGGTATCTTAGCAGCAAGAGGTTTTAATATTGATTCTTTAGTTGTTTCAAACACTGAAGTTAAAGATTTAAGTAGAATGACTATTGTTTTGAAAGAAAAAGACGCTGTTATTGAACAAGCAAGAAGACAAATTGAAGATTTAGTTCCAGTTTATGCTGTTTTAGATTATACAAACTCTTCAATCATTAAAAGAGAATTATTATTAGCAAGAATCTCTTTATTAGGTCCAGAATATTTTGAAAGTTTATTGGATCATCATCATAAAGATGTTGCAGGTGATGAATCTGCTGCTAAAATCTCAAAATTCCATCCAAAAAATTTATCCCTTGGTGAAGTTTTAAGATTGAAAAATGAATATTATCAATCAATTTCTTCAATTGTTTCAAATTTTGGTGGTAAAATTGTTGATATTAGTGATCGTAACTGTATTGTGGAATTAGTTGCTAAACCTTCAAGAATCAACTCTTTTATGGCTTTAATGCATCCATTTGGTGTATTGGAAGCTTCAAGATCTGGTATGATGGCTATTCCAAGAACTAAAATCACCACTAATAATAAACATGATGATGAAGCTATTACTGCTGATGATGTTGTTGATGTTTCAAACTTACCACCAGGTTAAGCGATATATAGATACTTACAAGTTATATGAAATTCATATAAAAAAAAAAATTATATTTCTTCAACACTTATTAATTACCATCCACCTTTCAACAAAGCACCTCTCGTTATTAAAGATTCGCTACTAACATGTAGTTTCTCAATTTCAAAATCACCAATAAAACTATCGATTTTAGCATCTAAATATGCATCAATATTAACCAAAATTGAACCTTTAGTTAAAATCTCATTTAGAACTTGTCCAAATACCCTTTTATTGGTTATTATTATATTCTCATTAGTTAATTTGAAAGTTACATGTAAAATCTTAGTGATTTCCTCGGTTACTTCATCAAATTCATCAAACACTTCGTTTGAACATTTATGCCATTTATTTAAATCAATTTCTCCAAATTCTTCATTTTTATAAAATAATTTTGGTAGTCCTTTAATCTCACTAATTGCAATATCATTAACCTTAAATGGTAAGTTTAAATATAAATCGGTCACACCATTTAAAATTGGTTTATTTGTATCACCATTAAAAAACTCGAAATTCAAGTTTTCAATTGAAACATTTCTAATAAATTTTGATAAATCTTCATTAAAATTTGAATAATAATTAAAATTGAATTCAAAGTAACTTAATAAGTCATTAATAAGTGCAGGAAATTTCGGTGATCCACCATCTCTGTTTTTGATTTTAACAGGTAATGTTTCGTTATAAAGAAACTCTTGAATTATATTCTTCAAGGGTGTTTTATCTGTTCTTAAAGTATTTCCAAACATTGAACATTCTTCATAAAGTTTTGGATTCAATTGAGAGAGACTTGTAAAAACTCCAAAACTCAATCTTTCCATTTTAGGGGATACATCAAACGATTCAGTGTTCAATCCTTGGTCAACTAACATTTTAATGTTCAGATTCTCATTACAATCTTGAACAATGACATCCCATGTTAATTCAGGGACTTCAAAACCTATCAGTTTGTATTTGATTGGGTTTGGAAAATCAAGCATAAACGAAATATCATAATAATCTGGATAATCTTCATTCTGTTCCATTTGCAGATCATAGATGTTCATGTCTTTATCATTAAATTCAAAATAATTAGATCCGATAATCTCTTGAATAAAATTGATTTTAAAATCTCCAATTGGTATGACACCTAATTTGATACTAACAACAGTATCACCCATAACTTTGAATATTAAATCAGGATTATGAATAATTTTTTTCACCAATTTATAAATCTGGGTAGTTTTAGGATGCAAACTAACAATCAATTCAAGGTTTGTATTTTGACCATTTTTGATATTGATTTCAAATTCTGGAATATCTAAAGTTCCAACACTTATTATTTGATCATCTCTCAATAGACCTTCAAGGCCTTCATCGTCATCACCTCCTTGTCCAACAGGTAATTTGATTTGTAAGTTTATTGGATCTAGTTTGATAGTAGCAGTACTGAAAAGACCTCCTCCTGTCTTAAAAATTGCACTGTAATATGGATTCTCTATTGCAGTATAGTCAATTATATTAACACCGTGAACTTTGAATTGCACGCCCTTTGTGTTAATACTATCAATCTCAACTTTTTTAATATCCACCTCTACTGACTGATTAATAAACTCCCTCGCGTTTTGTCCAATCACCATCAAATTGATAAAGCAAAACCCAGCAATAAATGTCATGATCAAGCACACAAAATATATCTGCATCCTTATCCTCTGTTTCCTATCCTCTTTTGCTGCCACTTGAGCATTTTCCTCATCTCGAGGTAGCTGTTCACCGTAAGTCTCAAGCCGACTGATCGCACCGTAGTTATTCGCAGCCTCCTCGCTGTTGTTCAGAAGCGTCACTCGCATTTCAGCTGTGTCTTTCAGTTACCGCGCGTTGGAAAAAGAAACAACTGCACGTTTAATTAAGTTACAACTTTCAACTACAAGCAAAAAAAAAATATAATTTTTCGGCTGTTGAGTGACACAAAAAATTTTAACAGAAAAAAATCCAGCATTTATTTTGATTTATTGTTCAAAATGCAAGTTTATAGCTATTCCATAATAGATTTAGTTTCAAGCGTGGTAAAGTTTGTGAGTGTTGCTTCTCTGTTTTGGATTTTTTTGTGAAGTTTTTCGATGAATTTTGGTGCAGGTTTTTCAGTTACAGTTGCTTTGACTGGTTTCTCACTTTCCATATCTTGTTGTTTCTGTCTAGTAAATGGCCACTGAACTGGAATAAACCACATCATAACATTGCTACCCATAACATCACACCAATTGTTCCAAACACCATGGTTCCAGATCTGGAATCTCTCTTTTTCATCAATTCTAACAACATATCGCTGGCCTTCAAACAGTACATTCATAAACATATCATCAATCTTGCGTCCAACACGCTTGTCCTTTGCAGACAATTTTTCTAGTGTTGTAACATTAATGCAAATATAATACACATGCAATATAATCAATCCTCCTAACATCAAAAGCCACCCAACTATTAAAATATCTAGAATTATGATGTTTGGATTCAATGTTCCACCCCCACGTCTCATTACCATGTCTCTAGAGTAAACAGCACAACTAACTCCTAAATAAACAAAATAACAAAAAAAGAGTAGATCATATTGTAAAAACAACTTCAAATTATTTTTACCAATAACACAACCTAACCAACCACAATAATGATCTAATTTGATAACACACCTCCCTAAATGTGAAGAATGATGAGATCTATCCAGCTTGATACTCTCACAATTAGAACACCAATTAGGAAACCCATTTATTTCACAAAGAAACTCATTTGGTGGTTCAATAGACGATACATCATTGGGCAAATCCATTAGTTTAAAAGGTGGGTACTTGGATTGTATACCTGGTCCAAAATACAGCATTTGCCACCATATCCAATAAAGCATCAAAATGAACAGAATGTTGCCCACTATAAGACCTATTCCTGTAGCTTTTGAATGATGATTGTGAATTTCTCTCCAACATAAATAATATGAATATACCCATGATATGTAAATTAGCCCACAAAACACCACTGTGGGTAGTAGAAACTTGTATTTGCAAGGTGAGAATGTGGATAAAGACAGGTTTCGTAGTTTCGGTAAGTTCATTGTGTATAGAACTTGAGAATATTATTAATGCTTATCTGCAGACTACCAGTTTTGTGTGTATTGATTGATGCTATTGAAACATGGAAAATGGTATGTCATATAAATATAGCTCTTTCAGTTCACTGCTTATCACCTCTGTGACTCCTCCTTCTTTCAAGCACCAAGTTCACTTCCTTTCAAAATAACTATTAAAAAAATATTTGAAAAATGTCTGGATGCCATCAACAAAAAAATTTATTTCAAGCTCACCATTAAAGTACATACAATCTTTCAAGTAGAGATTACTATATAAACATGCTCTATTTAATTGGTTTAGGGCTTTCCTATGAGTCAGACATTACCGTAAGAGGTCTGGAAATTGTGAAAAGATGTAAAAGAGTCTATTTGGAAGCATACACCTCAATATTAATGGCTGCAAACCAAGAATCTTTAGAAAAGTTCTATGGTAGAGAGGTGATATTAGCTGATAGAGAACTTGTTGAAACTGGTAGTGATACTATTTTGGATGGGGCTGATACAGATGATATTGCATTCTTAGTTGTTGGTGATCCATTTGGTGCCACTACTCATACTGATTTGATCATTAGAGCTAGAGAATTGGGTATTAAAGTTGAAGCTGTTCATAATGCTTCTGTTATGAATGCTGTTGGTGCATGTGGTTTACAACTTTATTCATTTGGTCAAACTGTGTCTTTGGTGTTTTTCACTGATAGTTGGAGACCAGATAGTTTTTATGATAAAGTTTTAGAAAACAGAAAAATTGGTTTACATACATTAGTGTTGTTAGATATCAAGGTCAAAGAACCAAATATCAAAGCGATGTCTAGAGGGAAAATTGTTTATGAACCACCAAGATATATGAACATTGAAACTGCTGCTTCTCAACTATTAGAAATTGAAGAAAAAAGAGGTTTGAAATGTTATACTCCAAACACTCCAGCTGTTGCAGTTTCAAGATTAGGATCTCCAAATCAAACTTTCAAAGCTGCTACTTTACAAGAACTAACCGAATATGAATCCGGTGAACCATTACACTCTTTGATCATTTTAGGAAGACAGGTCCATGACTTAGAGTTAGAATATTTATACGAATTTGTTGATGATAAAGAAGCTTTCAAACAACACGTTATTGCTGACCAAGAGTTTTTCAAACCACCACCATATGTTCCACCACCAGAAGATGAAGATTCTGATTAAATTCGATTAATCACATCATTATCACCGCTGGTGATATTTTCTTCATCATTTAATTTAATATAAGTTTCATTATTTTTATCAGGTTTGAAATAAATCACTGTAAATGCTGATCCAATGATAATTAGTCCACCTAACCAACTCCAAATATTTGGAAGATGATGCCAGATCACAATTTCCCAAAAAATTGCAAAAATCATTTGAGTATAAGTGATGGATGAAGCTCTACTCGCCTTTTCTCTCATTATACCTTCAGTTAATAAAAATTGCATGAAAAATCCACTTACACCAAGAGTAAGAAACAATAACCATTGTCTTCCAGTTTGTGGTGTTCTGAAAGATAGTCCTGGAATAATCAATAACCCAAGAGTACTAATGAATAAAGTGGTTAATGCAAAATATTGAACTGTGACTAAAGAATGAACTCTATTTCCAATTTTTCTAATAACAATATAAATCCCAGATGTTCCCAAAACACCAAACAAAGAAACACATGTAGCAATGAATCTTTTATGGGGATCAGAAGATTCAACAGAATCTGGAACAGTACCATCAGGAAATCCAAATATAAAAGTTGGTCTTGCAATTAAAACCACACCGAATAATGAAACAACACTTCCTAATGCTTCAATCAAAGTCCATTTCTCTCTCAATATTACCCATGCTAAAAACCCAGTTATTGATGGCACAATAAAAGTTATGGTGATGGCATCTGACATGGAAATATACATGACAGAATAATAAATTGAGAAAACACTACTGAAACCAACTAAACCTCTCAATACTAATAACCAACGAACTTCTTTCGGGCCTAATAAATTATCTAGCTTGAGTCTATATTTCAAATATAAAAAGCATCCAATGACTGTTATTCCCATTCTAACAACTAAGATCTGCAATGGATGAATAGGTACTTCAAAAGCGGGATCAGTTTCTAATAATTTAGTACATAGAATCATTATTGAGTTAAAAAATTGAGACACTATTAAAAATAAAATCCCAATGTTGGGCACCACAATAGACTCCCATATGTTGATAATAGTGTTAAATATGGCACTTATTATCACAACGATTTTGATTTTGGGTCTGTGACTTGAATTAGAGAAATTCTCAGTGTCTGGGTACCTTTCCAGCTCAAAAGAGTCTGCATCGACGTTGTTGAGCAGAGTGTCGTTAGTTTGTGACATTTCTGTTTATATGATAGCTGATGAACGGTTCTGAGTTCTTGCAGCAAGGAAGAGGTCGACGGAGGTGTTTAAATTGCAATTAATGATTCCAGAGAGAAATCTTTTCTTAAATTAAAAAAAAAAAAAAAAAAATGAATGATAAAGAAGCGTTATCGGCTTAATCGTCTGCATTATAATTTATGTATGTAATATGTATGTACTATGTAATATGTATTATGATTCACATTTTAACAGTTGAACACACAAATTTGATCTTTAAAAGATGGACGAGCACACGCTGCTTGGTTCAAGAGTATTACACTAGAAAGATGAAGTCAAACGGCCATGGGAGCTGGATGGAAATATTATGGCCCAACTATAATTCAATTGGTTTCTAGTTCAAGATACGAAATACATAACTTTGCCAGCAGGTCCCACAAAAATGACAATTCCTAACCAACTTCAAATATTGGGCAAGCAATAGAGCTTCAGAAAATTGCAATCATTTAAATGTAAGCAATGGATGAAGAATTAGTACAGCAGGTTAATTTTTCTCTCGTATTTCTTTTGTCAATAAAACTTGTTCATACTGTAAATTCAACTGGTATAAATTACAAACACTGTCAGCTAGTGAAATTTAAGGGCATTTTTAAGGTTGACAATCTTGGACGTATTGATATGAGTTGAACTTCACTAAGTATCAATTATGTAACTATATTTGAAAAAAACTGATCAATTGTAATTAGTGCGGTAATAACTTTTTGTAGCATTCTGATCCTGGTCAAATATAATATATGAATTGATATTAACCACTACAATAAATGTCAGTACAATAGCTATTTAGCTTTAGAATTGATTTCACTGAACTGCTGTCATTTAAACCTGTAGGCGCACCAAATAAAATATGTGTTACAATTGACAGTACATTAATACCATCGGCCAACTTTTTAATTTAAATTTTCAAAAGTACTAGTAAGAAGTTAGAACGTAATGTGACTGAATCAACTTATATCATCACAGATATGATCAATAATATTAATTTGAAGAAAACACATGTAAAGTCTAACTAGTCACTTAATTCTTATTATTTATAATACCAATTACCAAATATTGTGGTTTTTGTGGACTGAATTTTTTTGGGGTTTTCATGACTATCTGTTTCAAATCAATAAATGATAGACGCAGTCATGAACATACGTGAAAACTTAATATGCTTAAAGGATGAGTTAAATGTTTGATGTTTTTAAATAATTTGTTTCCAATAGCTTTTAAGAGAATCAGTATAAGTATGTTGATCACACCGTGTTTGGCATGATTAATTAATCCGGCATATCTTCATGATGATGAGTTTCAATTTACTCCTGCAAATTGTTAGAAAACTTTAAAACACATCGATTCCATGAAAATGTTTTTTTATTCTTCTTGATCCCATATGTTAGGCGAAAACTACAGAAAAGAATCTCAAGTGGAAGCAGACTGTGTTACGTGTAACTGACTTTCTGTTTGAGGCATTCATAGTTACCAGTGGTGTCGAGGTTTCATTTTGGCTGCTTACCGTTCGTTTTTTGGTTTCATTAAAACTTAACGTTCATTTTCAATTTTCAAGATTTGCTTTCTTATCAAAGAAACCAAGAATTTTTCAAAACGGTTTCTGCAGGTTGAGTTTCTAGTGACAGATCTATCTATGAATGAATTTTCTATGAATTCATAGATAGTTTTCAACGTAATTTTACTCTACTCAAAATAAAATGAATGCATTAATACGTTACGCTAATGCTTTTTAATACTAAGTATTCCATCTTTAAAATAAAAACCTAGACCATTGGCTTAATTCGTTGTCAATGGTCATTCAGTTAATTACGTTAAGAGTAATTATTATAAATATCAATATTTTTCAATATAATTATAATATTAATTATATAGCCAGACGTAGATCTAGTCTGAATATTGATATTGAATCTACAATATTCATTTGCATTATATTTGATTAATATTTCCCCTATTTAGTCAAGATGTAACTTTGGAGTCTGAATAATCAGAATATTCCCAACGATCAGTCTCGCTAAGACTTGATCCCGGTGTATTCTCTATGTCTGCTGCTGTAATTGGTGCATAACCATCATCAATTTCTGGTTTAAGCTTTAAAACAACAACAGTTGATCCAATAATGATGAAGATTCCTAACAAACTCCAGATATTTGGGAAATGATGCCACACAACAAAATCCCAAATCATTGCAAACATCATTTGAGTATATGCCATTGATGATGCTTTACTGGCTTTCACTGTTTTGATGCCTTCTGTAAGCAAAAATTGGTTATAAAATCCAGCAATAGATATGGCACTTAACAAAATCAGCTGTTTGAGACTTTGTGGAATAACAAATTTAACTGATGGAATCAAAATGATAGCAACTGTAGATATCACCATTACCACTATTGAAAACATTTGTACTATAATTAAAGAATGTACTCTATTACCAATTTTTCTAATCACAATATAAACTGCACTTGATCCACATACCCCAATCAAAGAAACTATAATTGCAATGGCTCTCATTCTAGGATCATTAGTTTCTGCGCCATCATCACGTCCAATTGTTGCAGGAAACCCTAAGAAAGTTGGTCTTGCAATCATGATAATACCACAAAATGCAACTAACCCACCACCTGCCTCAACTAAACTCCAACTTTCACCTAAAACAACCCATGCTAAAAATGAAGTTACTGAGGGCACTAGAAAGTTTATTGTAACTTTATCTGTTAAAGAAATGTACATAATTGAGAAATATCCTGAAGAAACAGCAATGAATCCAAGTATACCTCTTATAATCAATAAACCTTTTAATTCTTTAGGGCCAAAAATTTCTGGCTCTTTCACTTTAAACTTTAAATAAAAGACACTTCCAATCAACGTAACACCCATTCTTAAAATTAAAATTTCAAAAGGATGAATTGGATCAACTGATTTATCAGTTTCAAGAATTTTGGTAAATAATGTCATTAATGAAGCAAAAAATTGGGAAATCAGTAGAAACACTAAACCTTTATTCTTCTCAAATATCACTCTAAATTTACTTCCTATACTATGAATTTTTGAAGCAGTTACACCATGTCGATTTTTAGTGTTCAACTCATGATCTGAAAGGTTTTCCAACTCAATTGAGTCTTCAATACCAGTGATGTCTCTTGTTTTGTGGGTAAATGAACCACCTGGAATCGCGGTTTTAGAATACGCTTCAGTCATTTGTCCTCTTGTTATAGCTTATACGCTGTTGTATTGTGCCCTCCCTAGTACTGTTGATTAGTTTGTTGGAAATATAAACAATAGATAAAATTGTTCAGCTTAAATTATTATTTTTTTTTTTTTTAATTTTATATAATATCTTTATCTCATGGAATTAAACCTTAAGTGGATTTAAGTACTTTCTAGTATCTAAGCCCGCGATAATATAAAATATTATGTTTTACTTAATTTATTTTATCATGACTTCATCAACAATTTGGTTATTAAGTAGCTGGATACTAGACATGTAGTAGAGTGATACTGTCAAAGAACTATATTATACATACGTTTTATTCAATTTATAAATATAATTAATCATAATACACGATGAGACAGTAGACTTTTCTTAGCATTGATCAAAAAGATTTCACCGAAAAGACCAAACAGTAGACTAGCTTTTTCTGGAATCTAAACGAAGCTTATCTTCTTGCATGTCACATTTAAGCAACTCGCACCACATATATTGCACGGACATCCCATCTGGTGAGGCTTTCTTAGGACCACGCCTTTCTATGATAACGTTATGTGCATTGAAAACATCAAAGTGTACTGGGAATCTAAACCATTCTAATTCATCTAAGTTATGGTAGATTTGTTGACGGTCTTCATCAAATTCTAAAGCTTCTGTGTCTCTAAACAAACTGTATCTTTCTAAATTGCTGTTCTTGAATTCGTGTAAATGATTATATAAGTTAGCACTGTTGGCTTCTAAAACGGAAACATATTCATCATACTTCTTAACCATGCGTTCAGTTAAGCTTGAAGTAGAATTTGAAATGCTCTCATTATCTGTTGTATACATATCTGTGTGACCATCAGCATTGATTACATCTTGCAAATACTCTCCAGTTAAATCGTCAATCTTATCCTGACCAATTGTTATCAAATTATAAGGTGTTCTTTTATATGTAAGAACAACTAAATGACTGTATAATGTTCCTAAAGTGGTTAAAACAAACACAAGAGGCATCCAAAATATCAAAAAAAATGGTAGAGCAGAATATAATGCAATTCTTCTAAAATTGAAACGGAATGGAACTGAATTGATGGTATCTGATTCATTAAAATATCTTGATTTTTCAAAGTTCAAAATTGGTGGTTTGATATCTTTTCCCTTGATCCTATATTTTGGCAACAGATCGTCATATTCATTACTTGCTCTCAATTGATTCCAATGAAAAGAAAATGGATCTTTGTTGGTGATGAAAGAAGTGTAAAAACTAACAGTTCTATCATTTTTTATATTAGCAAACACAAATCTTTTACTAAATTTTTTTAAACCTTTGATATATTTCCCTTGAGATAGTTGCACCAACATTTTCCCTTTATCTCTAATGAACAGTTCTTTGCCTACTGATCCTAAAAACCACTCACCAATATAAGTAATGAATCTTAATTTTTTTTTGAAGAAAAACACACCTAGATGAGGCGAAGCAAACGTTGTAAAATACACGGGTTCAACCTTTTCAAAGAACTTCAACTCCTCAAGCTCTCCAATCATATACCTTGCCACCAATCCACCTAACGAGTATCCCACAAAACTAATTTTATTAATTGTGACACCATCTTCTTCATACAACCGACTGTATTCAGCAAGCACCTCATTCAACATTCTATGTCCCATGATTTCAATCCCATCATACGTTCTAAACATACCAGACGATTTCAAACGTAGAGTATAAATGTTTTCATTCTTCAGCACATGGTTGATGGCAAACTCTGTTGTCTCTAAATGCGAAGCACCACCCCATAACCTATGATCGTTAGTTCTTTCATCTTAATAAAAAACACACTCTGGTCAATTCTTACCCGTGTGTCAGCACAAATAAATGTCCTGTCTTGAACTTCTGTGAGCTGGACATCTCAATGAACTAACAGTCTTGAGAGATATTGTATCAATGCTGTCTCAAATAAATAGTTATAAAAAAAAGAATTATTTTTTTTGAAATATTGCTACATATAGGATTCTCGTGCGTAAAGGAGCTCATTTTTACATATGTAAAATGTTTTGAAGTTTATAAATTATGGTAATTTTATTTAGAGAAGAAGCCTTAGTCTTCGTCACTGTCAATGGCAATTTCAGGAATTTCAAAATCACTGTCATCGTCATCGTTTTCTTTTTCTTTTTCTTTTTCTTTTTCAGTTTTCAAGCGTTTTGATGGTATTTCTTCTTCATCTCCATCATTTTCAAAAGATCTGGTTTTCTCAATTGGTCTTTCTTCAACTTGTTCTTCTGCTTTGAAAGAAGATTCAATAAATGGTTCTGATGCAGTACTAGTGATGGTAGCGGTAGTAGATTTTTTGAAAACTAGTTCTTCTGGATCATTTTTGGATTCAAAAACTTGTGTTGCAATTTCATTTTTAACAATAGAACGATTAAATGTTGAAACTTGTTCACTGAAATCTATTTTAACTTCAATATTTTCTTCTTTTTGCTCTTTTTCTGCTAGTTCACTTTCCTCTTCACTTTCCTCTTCGTCTTCTTCAACAGTCAAATCATGAGCAGATCCACTATATTTGAGATCAATTGGTGGTAATCTTGGATTCGTTAATAAACTCAATTTTTCATTGTGAGGTAACAATGACTTAATGATTGGTAACAATGAAAAAGTCTCGCCATCAGTTGGATAAATAACTAGATCAGTTAAAATTTGCTTGAAAACTGATGAAACTTCACCATATTCAACATGTTGTCTTGTGGATTCTGAAACAACATATTTGATAATTTGAATCTTATAATTTGGTGTTAGTTTTGGTAAATTCTTAATAACGACATTGAAAAATTTCAAAATTGTTTCAATGGTATGAGATGGTGGATTCAATTCAAATAATTTAGCATGAGATAATAAATCAGCTAATGGGGTAACATCTTTGTTCTTTTTTTTCTTCAATTTAGAGTTATTAGTAGTGCTGTGTAAATTATTCTTATCCTCAACATTCAAAACGCAGTCAATTAAATTACGTTTTTTTAAAAAAATTAAACTTAATTCAACCAATTTGTTAATTAGTTCTAATTCTGTGAAATTATAAGTTAATGAAATCAAATTAGTTGTTGTTTCAATTAATAATAATAAGTCTGACTCAATTGATAAACTTAATTCTTCATCAATCTTATTGTTATTTGAGCCATTCTTAGTAACTTTACCACTAGATTTAATTGGAATTGTGACTTCTAAAGTTGATAAAATTGAAGATAAATGAGGAATCATTAATGATTTGTAACTATTAATCATTTCATTGATTAAATTAACCCCAATTGATTGAGTAGTAGTAATATCTTTATAAACGATTTTACGTAATGGTTCATTTCTTTTCAATTCGGATTTGATTGGAATATAATTCAATGATAATCCAGTTAAAATCTCACCAACAGAATAAATTAAACCAAATGGTAAACGAATAGGAAATGGAGTTGGTGATGCAAAAAATGCAATCAATAAACTAACCAATAAGTTCAGTCTTTCAGAAATAGCTAAAACAGAGATCGGTAAATTGAGATCAATTTTCAGAGCTGGGAAAATATACTCTTTCTTTTCATAATTTGGTAATGAATTCAACAATTTATTTAGCTGGGGTTCATTTTTGAAATCAATGATACTTTCATAAACTCCCACAATTGATCGGATTTCATCCAATATTTTGAAAACTTTCAGTCTCCATGCTGCATCTGGTAGTTCTGGGGCACCACCATTATTTGCATTACTTTTATTAACTTTAATCAAATTCAAATAAGCATAACTTTCACAAATCAATTTTTGGAATTTTCCATCAAAATTATTGAAGTTATTAGATAACAATAACAGCAGTTTGTTTTCAAATTTGGTAGCAAATGGTTTGAAAGTAGTTGTATTTTTATACAATAACTCATTCAAAATTGGTAAGATTGTAGTAATATCTCTGGAAAAATTGTCTAGTAAACTTTGAATAATACTTGGGATATTTGGGGTTAAGATTTCTCTGGTTAACACTGGTTTACCTCTTATAGATTTCATAATACGATCAGTAGCTAACAAAGCATTCGTAAACACTAGTTGGTTTGAAGATAACGTTTTGTTATTAATAATTTTCAATAAACTGATGAAAAAGTTTTTACCACCATTCGTGATAATAATTGGGTTCAAGCTTAACACTTGAATTAGATGAGTCCCATACCAAATTTTGAAATGATCATTTGAGTTCAACAAGTTGGTGATTCTGCCAACTAAATGATTAATCTCAACTTTTGAAGCTTTCGAAATAGCAGATTTGGATAGATATAGAGTCTTTAGAATATGTTGAAAATTTTCTAGACTTGGGTCATTGATTTTCTCAACAATGATGGATAATGGGACTTCAGCAACACTCATTTTGGATAGTTGGCTAGTTGACTGAAGTTTCCAAACTTATTCACTAATAAAGGTTCAAAAAAAAAAAAAAAAAAAAATTTTATGATAATTCTGGCAGCGATGAGCTTACTTATTTGACCGTAAGTTTGCTGCTTGGAAATGGCAGACCTAAGTTTCATTATTTATGGTGTTTGGAACAGGGATTTTGGGTGGGAATATTTTAAGACTAGATCTGATTGAAGATGCAACTTAATTTATTTCCATGCTGCCCTAAGTGTGTAAAAATACAGCTGCAAAATTGTTTTGCCATCTCGTCTTTCCTCCAAAAATTGTTGAAATTTTAACTCCAAAAATGGTTTGAACTTTGAACTTTGTTTTTTTCTTAAGAAAAATTGAGGAAAAAAAAAAATACAACATTTAAAAATTGTTCGTGAATTTCATCAATCTGTACGCCAGTTTTAGCCAGTTGGAGTGTTCAGTTTTGCACATAATTTTGCTTCAGAACAAGTTTGTTCTCAGATATTTTTTTTCCCCACTAGCCAGCTTTTTTCCAATTAGCTCAACCACACAACAATATGGCAGTTACAACATCAACAATTTTCAACTACTATCCAAACTACATCGGTTACCTTCGAGTGATTACCGCCATCATTTCATTTCAATTGATGGGCAACCATCCTTTGTACTGTATTTCCATCTACTCTATTTCTTGTTTGTTGGATGCAGCCGATGGACATATAGCCAGACTTTATAATCAAACTAGTCGGTTTGGTGCTGTTTTAGATATGGTTACAGATAGATGTACAACTTCTTCCTTGATTTGTTTCTTATGTGTGATATATCCAAAATATGCTTTGATTTTCCAATTGTTGGTTTCTTTGGATTTAGCTTCTCATTACATGCATATGTACGCTACTTTACAAACAGGTGGTAAATCCCATAAAAGTATTGATAAAGAATCAAGTTGGTTATTAAATCTTTATTACACTAACAGAAATGTGTTATTCACCATGTGCGCGTTCAATGAGTTGTTCTACATCATGTTGTATTTATACAATTTCCCAAGATTTAATACTGTAATTGCAGGTATTGAAGTTTCAGTTCCAGGAATTATTGCCGTTATTTGTTTACCATTTTATTTGTTCAAGCAATTAACTAATGTTATTCAGTTGAAAAGAGCTGCTGTGTTATTAGCAGAATTGGATGTGCAAGATTTAGCTGAGAAAAAAAACTAATTTAATTCACAAGTTACAACTACGTACACTATCAATTAACTTAATTCTTTTTTTTTTTTTTTGTTTTGTTTTAACGGTACTTTAATTTTGACTATATATGTAACCAGAAATAAATATTATTATTTAACTGTACCAACACCTGTCAATACACTCAAATAACAAATACCAAGCCAGTATCAATAAATAACCATTCCAAGATTTTTAAATGGATCAGAAGTTCTCTAAAGACACCCTTTAAGTAACAAGAATGTTTGCGTCGGATGTCCTCACCATAAAAACCCAGATTTACTCCTTAGAATAAACCATTACACCTGCTGGGAAGCGAGTGTGGAAGAATTGTATGAGTGAAAAACGCGAGATTTCATCATATGGTTAAAAACTTGGAAGGTCATAAAGAATAGAAACAAGTTTAAAATTTGAAAATTTTCAAAAATATTTTTTATAGAGTGATTTTTTTGAGTAAAGCTGTTACCCGTCTGTGAAAAAAGTAGGTTTGAAACTTATGGATTGAAAATCTACCACGATAAACCGTTCATTGAGAAGAGATTGGACTGCAAAGTAACGGAAGCTTGATACGTATAACTATAAACTTGAAGTAGAGAGCAACGAGGAGCAAAAAAAACAAGTATTTTTAACACAATGCTAAACAAAATTTTTTTCGGAAAAAACAGATGTGCTTCCACTCAGAGTCGAACTGAGGATCGCTACATTACTAGTGTAGCGCCTTACCAACTTGGCCATAGAAGCTTTTCTTGAAATTTTTAATTTTTACTGTTTGTCCATTTCTGCACTGTGCAAAGTGTTACCCTGCTGTGTTTGCCGCATTTTTTTCATCTCCGCCGTCCGAATTAGGAAATTTTAGTGGCAGATCTTGAAGTCTATTTAAACTCTTTGATTTCTTTGATTTGAAATACAATTTTCTTCTCTTTCCAAACAGATATATCAGTTCAATTACCTAGAAAATGTCTACCACCACTGTTAACTACCCAGAAGAATTTAAAGGTTTTGCTATCACCGATACAAAAGAATGGGCAAACCCAAAATTAACCTCTTATCCTCCAAAAAGCTTTGGTGAACACGATGTTGATATCGAAATTGAATGTTGTGGTGTTTGTGCTTCTGAGTTATTCACTTTAAAATCAGAATGGTCAACCACTGGTGAATTGTTGTGTCAGCATGCTAAAGTTGGACCAAAATCTCAAGTTGTTGGTCATGAAGTTGTTGGTAAAGTTGTTAGACTTGGTGATAAATGTACCACTGGTTTGAAACTTGGTCAAAGAGTTGGTTTAGGTGCTCAATCTTACTGTTGTAACGACTGTTCAAGATGTAAGAGCAACAACCAGCAATATTGTCCAAATAAAGTTGGCACTTATTCTTCATTATACCCAGATGGATATGTTTCCCAAGGTGGATATGCTTCTCATGTTAGAGCTAATGAACAAATGGTCTTCCCAATCCCAGATGGTATCGAATCTCATTTAGTTGCTCCATTGCAATGTGGTGGTTTAACTGTTTATTCTCCAATTAAAAGAGGTATTGAAGATGTTAAAAATGAAACTCCAAAAGTTGGTATTATTGGTATTGGTGGTTTAGGTCATATGGCCATCATGATTGCTAAAGCTTTAGGTGCTGAAGTCACTGCTTTTTCAAGATCAAATGCTAAAAAAGAAGATGCTTTTAAAATGGGTGCTGATCATTTCGTTGCTACTGCTGAACAACCTGATTTTGGTACAACTTTGTTTGATGAATTCCATCTCATTTTGAACTGTGCTTCTGGTTTAAAATCTTTGGATGTTGATTCATTTATCAAGACTTTAAAAGTTAACAGATCTTTTGTTAATGTCGGTTTACCTCATGTTGGTGAGAAATTCCCAGTTCAACCATTCACTTTCTTGAAAAATGGTTCGAGTATTGGTGCTTCAGGTTTAGGTTCAAGACAAGAAGCTATTGAATTGTTCGATTTAGCTGTTAAACATAAATTTACTCCATGGGTTGAAACAATTAACATTGGTGAAGAAGGTGTCCATGAAGCTTTAACAAGATTAGACGCTGGTGATGTTAGATATAGATTCACTTTAGTTGGTTTCAATGAATATTTCGGTACTGGTAAATAATTGGAAACTGCCCTGGTTGGTATTTAGTGATTTGATTGAATTTAATATTTGTAGCTCTCGAATGATGTAGAAATTCTAATTAAATGTGTCAAAATGCATATGATCTAAGCTCTACAAACTTCTAAAAAGCGGTAATTAGATCCCAAAAAATATCTATGATTGAAAACTTATGAAACTTTAAGTGTTTTCTCGGTCTGCCAGTTAGTAGCTTGTTGATACAATTCAGTATCTCCAACTACTGCAACACCCCATGAGTACTCATAAGTAGGTCAATAACCTTAGCTTTAATTTTATCAATATTTATAATATTAAGTTTTACTAGTCGACATGGCTGCCTATAAATTGTGCAGACAAACAAAAAATATTTTGATGGATATTCGAGTTGAACAGTACTAACATTTTTGCTTCTGAGATATAATTTATATTAAGGAAGAACCAACAGCTACTAACTATGTACTTTTTTTGGACCATTTTTCTGTAATTATAGCCAGGAAATTATTACTCCCTTCTTCAATTTTTTGCAATGCTTCATTCACTACATTTCAACTTTTCAGTGGTTTTCATAAGACCCTAACTATCCTAATTCTATATATATCACAATCAATTAAGTTATGGAATGCGGAAACTCATTAGTTAATTGAGAATACTATATTTAAAAGCTAAAGGGAAAGTATAAATTGACACTAGAAAAAATAATTATAAGAGTAAATTAGTTGAAAAAAAAAAAGGAAATAAACACTCCTATAGGCTATAAGAAAAAAGAAATGAACAATAAAAAGGTTCCTACTTACACAAACGAATGAGATCTAATAATTTAATAGAAGAATAAACTAAAAAATAAAAAACATAACACAAATGCTTCCACTCAGAGTCGAACTGAGGATCGCTACATTACTAGTGTAGCGCCTTACCAACTTGGCCATAGAAGCTTTGGTTGAAAATTAAAATTTTTACTGTTTTTGTAGTTCAGCAGTACAGTAGAGTTACCCTGCTCGTAATAACTAACGCTGGATTTTGATTAGAATGATAAGTAAAGATGTTTAAACATCAAATGATATTGCTTTTTATTGCTATAAAAACCATTCAATTGGTCAGTTTTGGTATTGATTTGAAGCATTTTTTGAATTTTTTCTGTAATATCCAAATTTTGAAGTACATTTTCAAACAATTTCAAAATTCAGCATGAGCCATTGAATGTCATACAGAGACCAGTGATTTAAATTAATTCAAAAATCTACCAATCCTATTTTGCATTCTTCTAACAAAATCCAAATTTTATTTCCACAATAAAATGTCCATTATACTCAAATTATGGTGATCAACTTGCCAAAAGAACTTCGACTTGAATTGAATCATCATTCAACATTTTAAATAAATAAGCTTGAAAATCTGGGCAATATTTATCTAAAACATCATTACTTCTTGCATCTTCTGTTGCTGCTTTTTCTTCCTCTGTTGGATTTAGTGTTTTTTTTTTTCTCTCTTTTATATGAATCTAAACTTTCCTTGATACTTTGTAAAGCATCATAAAGTGTGAAAGAACTTTTTGTATCTAAATTCAATTCTAGGCCTAGTATTAATTTTGGGTAGAAACATGGCGAGAATGTCATCAATTGATAAGTTTTTTGTAAATCTAAGCTTTCAAGCTCAACAGGTGACTCAACTTCTAATTGTAAGTCCTGTTGAAGTTCTGATTCTGTTAAATCAGAGAGTTCGGCAAGGAGTTTATCCACATCTAGTTGTAGTCTTGAAATTGATTCTTGTTTTAGCAATTATTGAGAATCTTTCACTTAAGTTGGCTTAAGTACAATTGACACTACCATTATTTCAATTATAGCTTTTAACTCTTTCACTTATAGGTTATCCTTCATATTACCTTCATACGCTGAACCTTCCCTGCTTCTTTCTAACTGTATCTCAGTTTTGTCTTTAACTTTAACTTTACCAGTTGATTTTGTTTTCTTTTCTATTGCCATTATCTTCCTTCCCTGAATCACCGCTAAAAATACGATCATATTCCATACCAATTGCATTATCACTTAAATCACTCTATCCATTAGAACTTAATTCCACACATACAGCCTTGAACAGCAATATACTTGTCTTCTTCAAATTTTGGTTTGAAATTTTCAACCCAACCAGCTAAGCATCCATTAAAATTAACCAAAACTTGATCAGCATTTAGGTCAAATAAGTATAAAGCATTATTAAACCTATCCAGATCAATTGGAATGATATTGTCAACTCTTCCATCTTCCGTTTTAGTTTTATAATGATGTAAGTTTTTATCAAGTGAAACTTTTTCAGAATCCGCAGAATGATAATTCTCAACATGTTTCAAATAATCAAGGTATGGTTTTTATGTTAAAACATTAAATGCAGTTTCAGCTAAGCATTGATTAACTTGGTCTTTCTCATTGAAATGATGAGACCAAATTGTAGTTGATTTATATTGGCCATTTGATTCATTTGGTGACATTTCACTTGATGAAAAGCCAAGTAACAGAGTTTTAATAAATAAATTCATGGTGTGGGTTTCAAACTTAACAACGTCTTGGAGGATTTTTAACTTTGATCGTGCCTGAGCAGAGATTTTAATGTTTGAACAATTCTTTATAATTGTTTTCACTTTTTCCGTGGTGTAAAGTTGAAGTCTTACAACAAATAAATTAATCCTTATAACAATGCCCTCAATCCTAATTGGAAGTTAGTTTTTCAGTAAGTTGTAAAAATATCCATTGTTCAATACACCATTCTAATTCATCAACAACAAATTTTGAGAATTTAACACCCAAAAAGGCAGCTTTGAAAATAAGACACCTATTCGCCAGTCATCTTTCTCCCTGCAACTTCTTGAATCTTGAGTGTCTTTCAGATCTTGATGCGCACAGTAATCATTAATTATTAATGATTAACAATCTGTAGAAAAAATTTTGATTTTTAAACTGTGGATAAAAATATCAAAACTGATGTATGTACAATATATCAGTCAACTCAGCAACTCACAACAACACAAGATAACACGGTAAAATGGCTATCAAAGGTTTAGGGAAAGTCGATAAAGTCTACAACGGTGAAAATCTCACCATTGCGATTGTTCATGCGCGTTGGAACGACAAAGTCATCAAGGCTCTTGTCGACGGTGCTATTGCAAAACTACTTGAGCTCGGTGTCAAAGAAGAGAACATCATTGTTGAGTCCGTTCCAGGCTCTTTCGAATTACCATTCGGTGCTAGAAAACTGGTTCAGAACGCTGCCATCAACAACAAAAAAATTGACGCTATCATTCCAATTGGTACTTTGATCAAAGGTTCCACCATGCATTTCGAATACATTTGTGAATCTACTACTCAAGCATTGATGAGATTACAAGACACCATCAATATCCCAGTCATCTACGGTATCTTAACTTGTTTGACTGAAGAACAAGCTGAGCAAAGAGCCGGTCTTGTACCAGGTAAAATGCACAATCACGGTGAAGACTGGGGTGCAGCAGCTGTTGAAATGGCCATCAAGTTCCCAAACTTGGGCTAAATTTCAGAACTACTTTAAAACTAGACTCTTTTTTTTTTTTCTGAATATATATTATGCTAGTACAGTGCTGGATTCCACCATTCTCACTACAACTTCAAATGTCCATATTGAAATTGCTGTAGTTGGAGCATTTTTCACCAACGACACCACAAACCCTTTGTACAATCCTCGCAAACCTTCATTTCTCACAATTTCCATTCCCTTTAGCACCATGTTCTTGTTCTTTCTTGTATTTATCTGCAATCTTTTCCTGATCAAGTCCAGTGGAAACACTATAGTTTTCGAAATCACACCTGCAAAAAATCCACAAGTTGGTTCTACAATTGAATCTTTGAGATCAATATTGTGCGCAATCCCTCTTGCAAGCTCATACGACCAGAACAATGATCCCGTGTAGAGTGAGATTGAGAGCATTGCTGTGTTTGCACCTTTGAAAAAAGACAACACTCCTTCGTTCTTATAAATCGACTTCAATGTCTGTCTCATTGTGACAAGCTTTTCACTTCTGTTGTGCACAAGTCTTGTTCTGAGCAAATCAAAGGGGTATGACAGTGCTGTGCTGGTACATCCAGCCAGGCACCCCAATAGAAACGAGTGTGTAGAAGGCTTCATGATAATATTGTATCTGCTTTCCAATGAGCTTAACAAATCATTGTAAATTGTATATGTGGTAAATTGCGATGCTCCATACACAACATACAACCAAGAAGCTGGGATATTCCCCTTCCACAACGCTTTAACACCTTCCTCTTTGTAGATAGTCTTCATCGTGTTGATTATCCCATCATACTTGTTCCCGCTGATCTGAAGCTGGAGCCGTATCTTCACGACATCTAACGGTGCAGCAACCACCCTGTTTGGAACTCCAGTTACTATCAAATCCATTCAAACAAAGAAATGTGCAAAACATAAACTTACCTTGCGACCAGCCCGGATACTCCACCAGCTATCCCAGACGTGAGTGCAGACACTTTAGATCCCTTTCGGAGATGGTCCACACGATCCTCCTTCGCAGCATTGGCCATTCTGTCGTCCTCTGGTGTGTCTCAATGTTGGAAATCTCGGTGAAATGCAGTCCAGCAGCTCATCAACTTGAATTCTTTAATAATTTTAGTTTATGCTGTAAAAATATTTTAGTTTCGAGCTTTCTCTCTAACAAAAATTTCCAAAAGTTTAAAAAAAAAAAAAAAAAAATATTCCAATACATGTTTGTAGATTGATTTTCCCATTGAAAGATGCACTTCTCAGGAGAAACAGGATCTCTAAACAGTGTGGATGGCTCAGCCACTACAGAGTTTCAAAACACAAAAATAGTGGTTGCCGTTTCAGGCCCAATAGAACCTAAAACTTCACAAGAATTACCAACTTCTGCCGCACTGGAAATTATAGTTAATCCAGATATTGGTGTTTCCAATACTCGTGAGAAACTACTGGAAGATAAGTTAAGATCTGTGCTGCAGCAAGTTATTATTGGGAACTTATATCCCCGTCAACTTATTCAGATAACATGTCAAGTGCTTGAGGCTGGTGAAACAAAAGAATACACTTCTAAAGAACTAAGTGCTTTGATAAATACAAGTTATCTAGCATTAGTGGATGCAGATATTGCCATGAATTCTTCTGTTGTCAGCGTAAACGTGTCAATTGATGAAGACGGTGAATTTTATGTCGATCCTAAATTTGATGTTTTGAAAATATGTAAAAGTCATCATGTTATTGCATTTCAAGTAAAAGATTCTAAAGTTGAAAATTTGATATTTGGTGATAGTATTGGACGTTTTACACCTGAAGAATTTTTAAACGTTGTTGTTTTAGGTAAAAAAGAAGCCCAAGTTTTATTTGAAGAATGCAAAAAATTGATTCAAGATAAAATTCAGAAAGATTTTATTTGGCAATGACTACAAAATGTACAAATTTAGTAAACTAATTGATTGTATAAACACGGTAATTCTATAATAATTAAGCACTTTTGTCTATTATAGTTTGAGACGTTCAAGATTGGCAATAGTTGCTTCAAAACCTTCAATTTCAGCTAAAGTGTTGTCTAATCTGGTTTTGTTTTGTTCTTTAGCAAATTCATTGGCCTTTTGAGCATAATCCTTACTATTGATTGTTTTTTCGATAGATTCTTTAGTTTTCAAAACTTTTTCCAATTTCTTGTTAGCTTTAGCAATTTCAGCATCAATATCAACATGACCTTTAACTAATAAATGAACATTGATTTCTGGAGAAACAGCTTGTAAAACAACACCACTTGGAATATCAGAAACTGATTTAACAACTTCAATTTCATTAATGGCTTTGGTTAATGAAACAATAGAATCTTTTTGAGAAACAACAGTCTCAAATAATTTTTCATTAGAAGTTTCAACAAAAACTTTACCATTTTTCAAAATATTATATTGAGATAATAAAGAACGAGCTTCTTTAGTAACTGCTAAAATTAATTCGTAATCATTCAATGCTTTTTCATTGTAAAAATCTTTGTTGAAAACTGGATAAGCAGCTTTAACAATAGTTGGAGATTTCTCACTAGCACGACGTGGTAAGTGTTGCCACATTTCTTCTGTGATGAATGGCATGAATGGATGAATTAATCTTAAAGCGCCATCAATAGTGGTGTATAAAGTATCTTTGGCAGATTTCTTTTCTGCTTCAGTACCTTCTAAAATTAAAGATTTAGAGTTTTCAATGTAAACATCACAAACTTGGTACCAATATTCATAGATAATTGAAGTTGAAGTTAAGAAATCACGTTTGTCTAAAGCTTCATTAACAGTTTTAGCAGTTTCAGTGTATTTGTGTAAAATCCATTTTTCAACTAATGATTCATTACCAGATAAACCTTCGACAGCTGGTGGTTGATAATCTTCACCAAGACGTCCTAAAGCAAATTTAGTAGCTTGATAAATCTTATTACAGAATTTTCTGTAACCTTCAACTCTTAAAATATCCAAGTTAATATCACGACCACCAGTTGTATAAGCACATAAAGCAAATCTTAAGGCATCAGTACCACATTGTGGAATACCATTTGGATAGGATTCTTTTTGACCTTGTTTAGCTTTTTCAACTTCTCTTGGGTCTAAATTACCACCTAATAATTTGTTATGTAAATCTTCTAGAGCAATACCTTGAATAACATCTAATGGATCAATAACATTACCTAAAGATTTGGACATTTTACGACCTTGAGCATCACGAACTAAAGAATGACAGAAGACTTCCTTAAATGGAATAGAACCGGTCATTTCAATACCTAATAAAATCATTCTTGAAACCCAGAAGAATAGAATATCCCAACCAGTTTCTAACATAGAGAATGGATAGAAATCTTTCATATCTTTGGTATCTTTTGGCCATCCTAAAGTGGAAAATGGCCATAAACCTGATGAGAACCAAGTATCTAAAACATCCTCATCTTGTTTCAAAACATAGTTCTTGTTTGGGAACTTTTTGGCGGCTTCTTCTTCAGCTTCTTGCAAATTACGACCAGAAACCCAATAATTATCATCAATAGATTCATTAGTTTCCCCTTCAATTTCAACAAAGTAAACTGGGCATCTATGACCCCACCATAATTGACGGGAGATACACCAATCTTGAATGTTTTCTAACCAATGGAAATATTCAGCTTCGGAAGTTTTTGGAGTAATTGTAATTTGACCGTTTCTAACAGCTTCAATAGCTTTTTTGGCCATTTCCTTTTGAGCAACATACCATTGTGGTTTTAACAATGGTTCAATGATATCACCTGATCTTGAACAAGTTGGAATAACCATCTCATTTTCTTGTTGTTCAATAAATAAACCTTTGTTTTTCAATTCTTCAATAACTTTCTTTCTAGCATCAAACCTCTTCATACCAGCCCATTCACCACAGTTTTCATTTAATAAACCTGAGTCAGTGAAGATGTTGATAGTTTCCAAGTTGTTACGTTTACCAGTGTTGAAATCATTATTATCATGAGCTGGAGTGATTTTAACAGCACCTGTACCAAATTCCATATCAACAGCTTCTGCATCTGTAATAATTGGAATTTTTCTATCCAAAAATGGATGTAAGACAAATTTACCATGTAAATGCTTGTATCTTGGATCTTCTGGATGAACAGCAACACCAGTATCACCAAACAAAGTTTCTGGACGAGTGGTTGCAACAACGATTTTTTCATCTGAATTTTCAACTGGATAAGCAAACGAAGTTAAAACACCAAACTCAACTTTTTCATCATAACCTGGAACACTCAAAAAAGTTCTACCTTTCACATCTTTGTTTTCAACTTCTAAGTTAGAGATGGCAGTGTTTAAAGCAACAGACCAGTTAACTAATCTTGAAGCTCTATAAATCACACCTTTACGATGTAGTTTAACAAAAGTTTCAGTAACAGCTTCAGATAAATCTTCGTCTAAAGTGAATTTTTCTCTATTCCAATCATAAGAAGCACCCAATCTTTGAATTTGAGATTTAATTTTAGCATGATATTCTTCTTTCCATTCCCAAACTTTACCAACGAATTTCTCACGACCTAAATCATATTTAGAAATACCTTCTTTAGCTAGTTTTTTTTCAACAACGGATTGAGTGGCAATACCAGCATGATCAAAACCTGGTAAAAATAAAACAGTTTTACCTTTCATTCTGTTGTATCTGATTAAAGAATCTTGAATAGCAGTGGTTAAAGCATGTCCAATATGTAAAGCACCAGTAACATTTGGTGGTGGTGCTGGGATACTGAAAACACCTTCTGGTTTGATCTTACCATCTTCGGTAAATTCTGGTTCAAAGAAACCTTCTTTAACCCACCAATCGTACCATGAACTTTCAACGATTTTTGGATCATAAGCTTTCAATGCTGGATCTTCTAAACTAACCAAAATTTTTTTTTCACCTTTAACAGTTTTATCAACAAACTCTGGGATTGGTTCAGCAACTTTTTTTTCTTTCTTTGGTTTAGATTCAGTAGAGGCGGCTTTTTTAGCAGCAACTTCAGCTTTTTTGGCTTCTTTAGCTTGAAATTTAGCTAATTTTTCAGCTTTCTTTCTTTCTTTTTCCAACTCTTTTTCGGTTTTGACCTTTGGTGCACCTTCAGCTGGAGCTGCTGCTGGTTGTTGTTTTTGTTCTTGAACTGATTCACTCATCTTGAACAATTTATTAAAATCCTGACTTAAAAACCTATATTGCAACGGTCTGATTTGCTGGTTCTGAAAAATACAAGATATGTGGGAGCGTGCTGTGTATTTGCTGATACTCCAAAACGACATCCACTTGACTAACAGGCGGCAAAAAGTGAGAATTTGATTGTGTTTTTATGGTTAATTTACGGGAAAAAAAAAATCAATTCAAAATTCATTGATGAGTCTGGGAGAAAACAAATAGTTACCCGTTTCCAAAGAATTTACATGAAAATGCTTAGTTTAGTTTAGATAGAAATTGTGTGTAGAAAAATGAAGAGCAGTCATAGTTGTCAGTCGTAGATTTAAGAATGTCCCTGGAGAATGATTTGATGAATGATTTGGAGAGTGGAAGTGATTTTGAGAGCGATGTTGAGGAAAAAAACGGGCTGGAGGTTGCTGCAAATGGTGGTGATCATGAAGATGAAAATGGAGATACAGTTGATGATGCAAATAACCACCAGGTGCTAAGTCATGTTGGTGATGAGTTGCAGAGTTTGGCTAATGAAGGCAGAGATGTTACCACACGAGATTTGCTCTCGAGGTTCGACATGAACTCAGTCAAAGATATCACCTCTATATCTAAATTACATTTCAAACTAGAGCCAATCATAGACTCAATCAACAACATACAATCACATCAAACCACATTATCTAAAGACACTGAGTACCAGTTCATAATAAGCATTAATGACACATCCATGGAGATTACAAATGAGATTTCATTAATTCATAATTTCATCAAAATCCATTACAATAAGAGATTTCCAGAACTTGAATCTCTAATACCCAATCCAATAGAATACTGCAAGATTGTTCAGACTTTACAAAATTCTTTGGATTTCAATGAGCAACAATTCACTTTTCTAACGAAAGAAAAAATTCTTGTGTTGACAATGTCTATAATTCAAGCTAAAAAGGAGAGTACAGAGTTGAATGATGAAGAATTAACATATATTTTGAAAGCATGTGAGCTTTTATTATACTTGAATGATTCGAAACAGAAAATTGAGGAATATGTTGCATCCAGATTGGCAATTTATGCTCCAAATTTAAGTGAAATTGTTGGATCTCATTGTGCTGCACAATTGTTAAGTGTATTAGGAGGATTGAAAGGGTTGAGCTCGCAACCGTCATGTAATATCCCATCTTTAGGAGCTAAAAAGTCTATATCAATTGGGTTTGGACAAGGTGGTATTAGACAAGAAGGGTTTTTATATTATAGTGATATAATTCAAGGGATTTATCCAGATTTGAGGAAACAAGCTATAAGAATTGTATCAGGGAAATTGATATTAGCAGCTAGAACTGATTTAGCTAATGGATCTCCGGATGGTACCTTAGGACGCAGATGGAAAAAAGAGATTTTAGAGAAACTAGAGAAATTGAACGAAGCACCAGAAAACCAGCAGATTAAAGCTTTACCTGTGCCAGTGGATAAACCAGCAAAGAAAAGAGCCGGTAGACGTTACCGTAAAATGAAGCAAAGATTTGAACTGTCCGAGCTTCGTAAAGCTCAAAACAGAATGGAGTTTGGTAAAGAAGAGAACTCTGTGGTGGACTCGTTTGGTGAAGAAATTGGCTTAGGAATGACTGGTGCTATGAACAGCATTCCAATCAATACTAACAACAGAGCCAAAGTGTCGAAGAACATGAAGAGTAGGTTGGACAAGAGCACACTGCTCTCTCATGACAAAATCAACGAGCTTTTCAACCAGGATCTTATCAACTTGAATCCTACAGCCAAATAAATTTATACAGAGGGAAATTTTATTTAATTCAGAAAGCTCAATTTTGTATATTTCAAACCCTTCCAATTGGAGACTGTTGGTTCTGTAGCTATGTGTCAATTTGCTTTTAACGCCAGCTGCAAATCTTTAGGGTTTGAGCTTAAATCTCAGATCAAATCTTTGCTGTGCCATTTTGGGTTAATCGTAAACACAAAATAATTCTGTATGATTCAAAAATCAAATTTTGAGTAAATAATTCATTTCTGACACCAAACAAACTGCAATTGCCGCTAGCAGCAACACTCAATGATGGACAGAATCAACTTTTTTGGAAACAGATCCAACAAGAACAACCAGGTCGAGGACATAATGAAGAACATGCAGTCCCTGCAAGTCAATGGCAGTGGATCAAACACAAATCTAATTATTAACAACAACAACGACAGATTCAGTTTTGAGCCAGCTTCACCTTCCAACAAGGAGAACAGAGGCACTGCAACCCCTCCATATGGCTCATCTCCAAGCAAACACTTGCCGCAGTACCCTCAACAGCAGCACCAACAACAACAACTTTCTAATTTCAACACATTCAGGAAAAAACATGAAACAGCTTTACAGAAGAAACACAAGAGAAGCATCAATGTATGTCAGATGTACTTTTTAGACTACTATTGTGACTATTTTGATTATATCATTACCAGAAGAGAAAGAGCAAGAACTTTATTGGACAATTTACAATCTTCACAAGTTCCAAACCCTGCCCAACAATGGAAAGGTTATGTTAATGATGAAACAAATTTATTGAGAAAAAGAAGATTGAAACCAAAAAATAAAGATTTTGAAATCATCACCCAAATTGGTCAAGGTGGTTATGGTCAGGTTTATTTATCAAGAAAAAAAGATACTAAAGAAATTTGTGCTTTGAAAGTTATTTCAAAATCAATGATTGTTAAAATGAATGAAACTGAACATTTATTAACTGAACGTGAGATTTTGGCAGCATCAAGATCAGATTGGCTTGTTAAATTATTATATTCCTTCCAAGATCCTACAAGTGTTTACTTAGGCATGGAATATGTTCCAGGTGGTGATTTTAGAACTTTATTATGCAATTGTCGTACTTTAGAACCAGCACATTGTCGGTTTTATTTAGCTGAAATGTTTGCATCTTTAGAAGACTTACATAAAACTGGATTCATTCATAGAGATTTAAAACCAGAAAATTTCCTTATTGACTCAAAAGGTCATTTGAAATTAACTGATTTTGGTTTAGCTTGTGGTACAATTGCTGATGAAAGAATTCAATCGATGAAAATCAGATTGGATAAAATTGGTGATGCTTTTTTAAACTCAAGAACAATTAATAGATCTGTACTGGAAAGAAGAAAAATTTATCAAACTTTAAGAGATAATGATATTAATTATTCTAAATCTGTTGTTGGAAGTCCTGATTACATGGCTATTGATATTGTTAAAGGTTATCCATATGACAAGACTGTTGATTATTGGTCTTTAGGTTGTATTTTATTTGAATGTCTTTGTGGTTATTCTCCATTTAGTGGTGAATCAACTGAAGAAACTTATTCAAATTTGAAAAATTGGAAAGCTTATTTCATTAGACCAAGAAACAATGATGGTGCATATCTTTTTAGTGATAGAACTTGGGATTTATTGAAATCATTAATCACTGATAGTTCTTCACGCTTGAAGAACATTGAACAAGTTAAAAGAACTGCTTATTTTGCAGGAACAGATTTTGATAATTTAAGGGAAAGAAATCCACCATTTATTCCTTCATTAGATTCTGATACTGATGCAGGTTATTTTGATGACTTTGAAGACGAATCAGATATGGCAAAATATGCTGAAGTTTTCAATAAACAAGCTCATGTTGAAAAACTAACAAACCAATCAAATATTAAACCACCAAACTTTGTTGGATTTACATTTAAACATAAAGGTCAATTTGATCAAGTTAAAAACCAATTGGAGCTTATCTCACAAAGAGATCCGTTCTCTACATTATACTGAAATCTGAAGCTTTACGTGTATATCTTTAATGATATAATGATACCTATTACCTATCAGTAATTACGTATATCAATAATCAAACATTCTTTTTTTTGCCAGTTGAATTCCTTCAGGTCGAAAACTAAATGTTGACTTTACAAATTTGGTATAAAAGTTAGAACTGAAAAACTAACTGATGCAGGATTGGCCCAGCCCGCTGCGGTCCAAAGTTCAAACTTCAAATCTAGCATGATTGAAAAGATTAAATTCGTGTTTATGGTCACCTCAAAGGCTTATGTATAAATTTTTACGTCTAGACTCTAAGTTCTAACCAGGCCCAGGTCCCAGAAGTTGGACTCTGGAGACACATATTTTAGATTCAATTCTTGCAGACTCTTGAACCTTTCAAGTTTCGACTAGAGGCTACATACATAATTAGAGGCTACAGTTTTAGACTTGTTCAAAATTATTCAAGAATATCAATACATCGGTTTAAGTCTCTAATTTAATGAAGGATCAAATTTTTTGAAAGCAGCTTTAAAATCTTCCGCTTCAACTGTCTCTCTTTTCTCAGTTTGTAAACATCTCTCCCATTTAACACGTTTAGACATTCTTAAAACAAATGCTAAAACACGACGGCCAAAAATGACATCTAAATTTGAATTTGTTTGGTCAATTTCACTAGCGTATAATGATAAATCTGATATTGATTCTTTATAAATTTTAAAAGCACCATATTCTTTACCACTATCAACTAATGCGTTAAAATCTTCAGTGTTGTAACGTTTGAAATCTAATGGTGTATTAACCGTTTTATAACGTTCGTTATTGATTAATAAAGATTCATTCATGGTTTGTTCAAAATAATTTAATGCGTGCGTTGGGATTGGGAAAACTTGGATATGGAAATGAATTGAATCATTTTTATCATAATAGAAGAAAACCGTACTTAAACCAAAACTTGCATACATTTCCACTAGAGCATGTTCGAATTTTAAAAGTTCTTTATATTTTTCAGTTTCTGAAACTTTTAATACTGCAGTTTCTTCATTATCTTTGAATCTTGATGAATGAAAAATGGGTATCAGCAGACAATGACCAGCAAACGACATTTTTCTGGTTGGTCTAGTTAAAGGACCTTTGGCAATCGTAAGATAGAATAATTCACCAATTGAAACAATCATATGCGGTTTTGCTTTTGGAGAACTTAAACAAAAGAAACAATCTTCTGGTTTCAGATTTTGAATCTCATGTTTTCTCTTGGATATTTTATTCAAAAACTCTTCATCTGGGATGAATTCTTCAATTTTTCTTTTATTCCCACCAGAAGAAGATGGTGGAGTTGATTGTATCAGTGAAGATGAGTGCAGTTCAATTCTTGAGTTGAAATCTATTTCAAAAGGATTTAAATCAGAGTTTACTAGTACTTTAGGGTCATTAATAGTTTCTCTATTGAAATTGAAGGCATAAATCCATTTACCATTTGAAGAACCATTTTTAGTTAAACTGATAAATCTTGTAATTTTCCCATTTGACCAACTAAAAGGTTTTCTTTCAAAAAAAACACCATTTGAAGAACCAATGGCAAAGTGATAAGAAGGTTGTATAATTTGCACTAAAGCATTTAACATATCATCTCCAAGAAATAAATTTTTTTCGAGAGCAATTGATTCTGGCCATTGATAAGTTAATAAAATGTCGATATTTTTGTCTGTGAAGAATGTTTTCATGGACTCCAGATTTTGATTATGTAAATCTCCTGATATATAACCAATATTTATTCCATCTTCCAGTATGTTGAAACTTCCAAAATTTGATAAAATTTGAATGTTTTTATCTTTTAGTTTTGAAATGATTTCTTCAGAATATGTGAAATTACCACTCCCCATGGTGGATAACGCGGAACAATTGTTCAATGTTGGTATATCATCGATTTTAGTTTGAGTATCTGAATTTAAAATGTCACCAAGAAACAGAATCTTTGAGAAAGGACCAGATTTTGAGTTCAAAGAGTTTAGTTTTTTGATAACTTCACCAAAATTTTCTTCACCTGGATATGTCACTAGCCTAAGAAAAGTTAGTTACTATTGTATTTTATAAAAACCAAAAATAAAAATCCCATACAATTTCCCCATCTCTTTGTAGTTCTTTCGCTTTGTTATAGTAAATTCTTTGATCGTTTTGAGAACTTTTGTACCCAATATCAATTTTGAACTAAAAAAAAAAAATATTTTTCCGTAAAATAAATTTCAGAATTTGTGCTATGTCAGCGCTGACTTCTAAATGAGACGTATAGCAATCAAGTGTAGTACTACAGATTCATTATCTGAGTGACTATCATGTCAAGTCTCGAGTTTTCAACTCTCGACTATGAAAAAGTTAGAAATTAGTGTGCTGAGTTCCAAACCCCAGCTTCTATCCATTGAACTTGCTAGCAATCATCAATTAAAAATTTGTAGCAAATACAATTTTATATGTGTCAACTTCAAGACTCAATATTAGCAGCAATTATAACTTGAAAATTCTCACTTGAACCAAATCAGTTGACGATTGTCAGTTTCTTAGATATATATCTTTGTATGTATTGTTCTAGCTGTGGATGTGAAGTTTGAACTCTTTTTTTTGAAATTCAGTGAACTGTGAAACTTAAAAACATCTCAGTAATTAGTTCCAAACTTCCAGATATTAATACTTTTTTTCAATTAATGCATGTCAATATTAGTTGTATTAATTTGTGAGTCGTGTCAAGACGCACAGAACCACAGATTGTCGTGATTGATCGTGATCGATATTTTATGATTATATGATATATCTACTAGCTGTAAAGTAAGTAATACTACTAGATGACGCGGCATATTATAATTAGAATGTATGTACATATAGCTAGCTGTATTATGTTATACAGGGGGAAAGCTAATATATTATAGTGGCTGCACGAATTTTCCAAATTCATATTAATTAATATTCGTGGCAAATGAAAAAAGGTTAACAAAAGTTTTAATTTATTTGCACTATTTGAAGATACAGTATAAATATTTCCGCGGACAGCCGCGGGGATATTAATGAGAATTAAAATATTCGAAATATATTGAACTCTAAATGTATTGAGTCTTGACTATTGAGGATGCACATTAAGCACGGTCATCAATATCAGATATTTTAAGTTTATCGATATATTTGTTATATAATTAATGATACTTCAACACTAAGTATGTAGTAACTAATTTATATAAGCATCAGTTCGAACACTTTCAACCTCTTTAATTAGTGATTTGAGAAATATTGATTCTGAATAATTTGATATTATTCATCGACATATTTCTATCTAGTTCTTAGCTCTAACTCTGGACTCTGGACCATTAGTTATAAGTTATCACTTAACTCTTAACAGTTAATCAATTATAATTTCTCACCCTATAGCCTGTAGGCTCTGACGGGCTACAAATTACAATAAATTTACAATTTACAAATTCAAAATTCAGATTTCGGTTTTTTATCATCTGACATCCATCTAGATTATTTCCTCATTTGGTAAATTACAACTTCTAAGGCTCTAGGTTCTGGAGTCTGACCGACGATCTTTGGCTGAAGTTCGCAGGCAGTGAGCAGTGATCGTGGAGTCGTGAGCAATAATATTGGGCAATGTTGAGCAAGCTGCAAGCATTTAGCAGAAGATTCTGAGACCAGGACTCAGTGGTGGCTCGTGGCTCGTGAATCGTAAGTCGTGACTGGAGTCTGGACATGCTAGACCTCAGGTGTCCAGGCCCCAGCATATACTATATACACATAGGTATAAGGCGGCAGGTGGCAGGACTACTTTAATAACAATTTTGAATCTCGAACTTCGAAGCTCAGATGATTTAGATTTGATCATTTGAATTAACTATTGATCTTCAGAATTAACTCTGTTCAAAACTTCAATACTTATCACTTAAGTACAAGACAGTATCAACTTTAAAGCTTTGAAGTTTTCAACTACAAGTCGGAATTTAACTTGAGCTGACAGTTTTGTACCTGAATGAAAATCCTGAAAGCCGAAGGTGACACAAACTTAAAAGTTGTTTGGAAATTCGCAGAGATTTAAAAATTAGCATTCAAAAATCAAATTTCAAAATTAATCTCGAATCTCGATTCTCATCACTATTTGTGGTCTAACCGTCTATAGGCTATGACACTTGGTGTGACACTGTGATTCTGTGAAGTATTACTGGTTATTGAAGTTTGAACCTAATGAAGTGGTACAAGCAATTTCATTAGTGAAGATATTGGTTGCCATCTTAAATATTCAATCGATCCATTAGAAATCAACTGTTAACATTCTTAAGTAAAGCTTATAGGTCCCCTCTTCATATTCCTAATATTAGAAACCTAGTCCCATTATAATTTCCACTACATATATAGTATACAGTAGTTACAGCAGCCAGCTTCATATCTTTCGACTTTAAAATCAAAATCTTATTGTGAATTATGAATAGTACTTACTACTTACTACTCTACTACTCGTGAGTCGTTACTAAGTGCCAAAATTTTAGCTAGTGAATTTGTTACCAGTTACAACAAAACCAGATACAACTCACGATTCACAACTGTCGATCTTTCTTTCCACTTTTTTGAAAATCTGCAATTAGCAAATCAATATTTGAACTCAATGATCTAAAAATAAAGTGTCTTTCAACTAGATTCTTGAAGAAATCCTTGAAATTCTGATCCCTGAACTTCTAGTGAACTTTGAAGAGAGCCAAGCTGTCAAGATCAGTGATTACTACATAATTATAGATCTAAGACTTCATTATAAAGTATTCTGGAGTCTGGAGTCTGGAGTCCTGGGTTTAACTTCACAATTCTTGACTCGAACTTCGAACTTCGAACTTCGAAGGCTCGAAGGCTCAAGAGTCAAAGCTCGAAGTTTCCAAAATTAAAGAACACACTCATAATTATGTACAGTTTTATGTACATTGTAGAATAATCTTTATGATTCTCTATAATTTAAAGAAACAAACATTGAGAAGATCACAATTGTCTTGAAAATAGCAAAAACTGATTGTTTCCGACTTCCGAGACTAGTACTGAATCCTGATTCCTGAATATCATCTGATGTTATTGTTACTAAATTTATAGCATGCAGTTTGACATGATTGAATTTGAACATCAAGATTACGGATTGTGGAAAAATGAAATACATATAAAATCACCACGCGGATTATTGATATTCCAAATTTTGAATGAAAAGTCAAAACTAACTTTATTTAAGTGCAATGCTGTACCGAGTGAAGCAATTAGAGCTACATTTTCAGATTTTTAAGTTACAACTTACAATGCTCAATTGTTGATACCAATTTTCAGCTCAAATCTCTTACAGGATTGAAGATACAGAATATTCAAAGTAATATTATTTGGAATTTGGCCTCAGAATGAGTAGGCCAGGCTCAAATTTTTCAATTTGAAAAATTCGCCCAAATTAAGCTTCTCGTAATGAGGTTGAAGCTTGATACTGTTCAATGGTCACATATAATTGTCCTTCAACATACCTTGGAGCATTGTAACTTGGAACTTCTGAGACCCTTAAATTAAATTTCAATCCATAAATTCACATGACATTCAAATTGTAAAATGAAGAGATGTCATTGAAGGCTACAAGCAACTTTTATTAATAATTAACCTTTTTTTAACCTATGTAAAAATAATATACAACCCTAAAATTCTGAAATCAGAAATAACTAGTCCATTAAACCAAAGTATTCTCTATCAGTCCCTTTGATAATCTATACCAAACACAACTTTATTGGAAAATGAGACACATCTTTAGGAATTATTCAAATCGTCTATAGCACAAAATTAAATGAATATCTGAATAATTAGTGAAATGATGATAATAAAATATTGTAGAAATAAAAAAATCGACATCAAAACAAACCAACCCAATTCAATTATTTCATAAGAAGAATAAGAATGAAGCTAAAACAGTCAAGCCAATTTGAACGTTAGCAGCAGCACCAGTGGCAACCTCTGGAGTGAAAGAAGTAGAAGATGAGGTAGACACTTGGGTTGATAATGTAGTAGCACCAGTGGTGACAGCAGTAGTAGCACCAGTGGTGACAGCAGTAGTACCAACAGTTTCACCTTTAGTTGGACTTGGAACTGGAATCAAAGAAGTAACAGTGGTTTCTTCACCATTTGAGGTGGTAACATAAACAGTTTGTTGTAAAGTGGAGGTAGTGCCAGTGGTACCAACAGTTTCACCTTTAGTTGGACTTGGAACTGGAATCAAAGAAGTAACAGTGGTTTCTTCACCATTTGAGGTGGTAACATAAACAGTTTGTTGTGAAGTAGTGTCAACTTCTTTTTTAGTGGTTGTGTGAACAACTGGTGTTTCAGTAGTGACAGTTTTGACACCAGTAGAAGTACCAGAAGTGTAAGTAACAACGACAGTGGTTTTTTCAGTAGTAGTGGACTCAACAACTTCTGGAGCAGCTGGAGTAGTTGTAATATCAGAAGCTGGAGTGGTAGTAGTAGCAGTACCAGCACCAGTGGTAGTTGTAGTGGCAGTAGCGGTACCTGGGGCAGTAGTAGTGCTTTCAACAGAAGAAATTGGACAATAGGTGGTGTAAGTAGTAACAGTACCTTCTTGAATGGAAGTGACAACAGTGACACCAGTGGTAACTGGAACTTCAACACATTTGTTTTCGAAACATGAAGTAACCGTAACAACAGTTGTTGATTCAGCATTGACAGTAGCAGTAGAGGTAGAATCGGCAGTTATTGGACAATAAGTGGTGTATTCAGTAACAACACCAGATTCAGTGGTGGTGATAACAGTAACACCAGTGGTGACAGCAGTGGTAGAGCAATCATTGTCAGAACAAGAAGTGATAGTTAAGACAGTGGTTGACTCTTTAGCAACAGTGGAAACTGAAGTTGAGACTGGAGCAGAAGTGATTGAAACTGGAGTAGTAGAAGATTCAGAACCACCAATAGAGGTAGCAGAAGAAGTACCAGTGTATGAAATTGAAGAAGCAAGGTCTTCAATGGCAGCAGATAAAGAGAAAGAAAGAACACGTCTTTTAGCTAATCTCTTAAAATCTGGTTGAGTAATAGTAACAGAAGCAGACAAAATATATGGTTTATCACCAGTAGCTTGAGCACTCAAAGCAAAAACCAACCATTCTCCATCAGCAATGTCACCAGAGTAGGACATATCATAAGAAGCAGGATTAACAGTAATAGAACCTGCAGTAGTGGCACCACCAACAGTAATTTCACCTTTAGTTAAGACATATCTATCAGCAGCATTACCAGAGACTTCAACTTCAGTCCATGGTGCATATTTGGCTGGGATGTGGATTTCAAAATGTGGTTGACCTTCAGATAGAAAACCAGTCATATATGGGGTTGCAACAACAGAAACTGAGCTGGTTGGAGAGTACATGAATTGCTCTGAACTAGAAGCACTGGTACTACTTGGTATTGGAGCAGATGAGTTGAAGTATTGAGCACTAGCAGTGGCAGCAAGTAAAGCAGTTGAAACCAAAGATTTGAAAAGCATTGTAGTCAACGATTGGAGTATTTTTTGATAACAGGGGCAACAAGTGGAATATACAGAGTAGCTGGGAAGCCCATGATTTTATACTCTTAGCGTTCAAAAGGTGTCGCGAGTAGAATTTAATTATATCCAGCTCAATATCTTTTGATATTGGAATTTGGCAGGTTGTACTAAGTTATTAAATCACAATGGCTGGCATTCTAACTGTTAACAATAGCCGTAGCGGCATGCAGATAGATGTCAGGAGAGGGCGCTTCTGTGTGCAGGTTGGTCTTTTAGTTTTTTTTAAGTCTTGAGTCTTGAGTTCAGAACTTCAGAAGTCTCAAGAGTCGATGTGTAAAGCTAGACTATGAAAAACTGAGGAGTTAGGAATTAGTTTTCGATCCTAAAAAACGCATTGTGGCGGTGCAGTTCTGAAGAATGAAAGAAAAAAAAGCTAGTTGTAACTTTTAATTAGTTGTAAAACGTAGCTGACATTACTAGTTATACAGTGTAACTCTAGAGTGACGAGTCTATGAATTTAGATGACTGGAAATTAGTGACACTAATGTTGTCATTGAGCAACTGGCTCCAAAGTCTAGACTAAAAGTTTAAGGAAGCACGAGGTGGATCATGGTCGATAATCAAAATATATATATTTACACATACTAGAAACTTGGGTGAGTTTGAATGGCGTAAGTTTCAATTGAGCTCAGAATATTCTTGAACTAGTCAAATGTTTCTCAATATTTTTGAAGAATTCTCTTGTTTTACTTTCATTTCTTCAGAGCACAACAGTGGTACAAGTCATACTAGAGGACACAAGTGAACGATAACTGATTACTGTATACTACAGTAGGTAGTAGTCTGTAGATGCTAGTAAATGGTACTAGGTATATACTACTGATGGGATACTAAATATTAGATCTAGTTATTTCTAGTCAAAACTCAGGAATCGAAATACAAAAAGCCTGAAGCCAGTGAAAGAAGTTTACGAGAGTATCTCATGTCGACATCTAGATTCTAATATCTATGTGTTCCTATAGCTTAGCTACATTACACACTACTTTCACCTATTGACACATGAATTGCTTGCTTCTCGTTAAGATACTTTGGCATGAAAGTGGCCACAACAGACTCAGACAGCTTTCAATCAAAGACATGTCACATAGGTAAGAAATCACAGATCACAAGGATATAGTATATATACATTGAATCTTCAAATTCAATACTCTTGGCTGCCAAAAGTGACATTGCTCATCGCTCAATGCTGACTCCTGACTCCTGATCAGTCCTTACAAGTTACAAGTTACAACTCACGCCCTTGAAAGTTTTCAAATCCAATATTACAAAATTTATTTCTTTGAAGTTTCAAAAAATCACCAACCTGATCAAATTAGTTAAAAACATCATGGCCATTTATTACAAAGATCATGAATGTTCTATTGCTTTTAGAGATGTCTGATTATTTCAGAAGACCAAATTTTGAAGCTATTATTTAACGAACATTTTATTTGTCTCAAATATTATACCGACTTTTATAGGTATATATTATAATACAATATAATTATTAATTTAGTATTCACTGCAACTAGTTTATGATATCAGTTAATATTAGTTTAACCCACTACAATAACAAGAGCGAAGGTGGTAATGCGTCAGAAATGATGAGTATCAGATTTCAAGTTTCAAGTTTCAACCACTAAAATATTATAGTATCAAGATTCAGCACTAGTTCAAACTTCATTCCACAGATCACAGATCAAACATTACACTGATTTAGATATTATCAAAGACATCTATTTTTCACCGGCATTTAACAGATTTATATATAACTAAATTCCAACTAGTAATTTTTACATAATCTGTCGCTTCCCTAGTACAAATAATTGAGACTAAATTTTCTTGATTACATTCTAATTTCTCAGTGCTCAGTGCTCAGTGCTCACTGCTCAGATTAGTAGATATGTACATATAATCTGAGCTCATATGTAGCTATCCTGTAATCTAAGATCAAAGCTGAAAATTCTCGCTTCAGATTGAAGGCTTGAAAGTTGATACTTTCAAAATTCAAATCCAGCGGTGTCGATCAAATAACTAAAAATATAGCGCGTTCAGATGTCATGGTGCCATTATAAAATTAAATTTATGTATTGAAAATTGAAATATTATTTTGTACAAAATTCAAAAATTCTTATAATCCAGATACTTAATATTTTGGACCCTTGTATAAGGAACTACTGTATAAAATAAATGTACTTAAATCACGGTCAGCGGAACTGTCATTAATTTACAACAACTATAAAGTAGAATTTCAATTGGTTTAGCATAATAATCGTAGAAAACCACAACACTTAGAACTTCTCTAGTGTGATTTTCTTAAATGTATAAGAAGTTAGTCGAACTGTTGAGATAAATCATGAGGTGTTAGGAAATTAGAACGTAGACTACCTAGTGATTGCAATCTTCACTCTTGAAGTCTGAAGATCTAATTTCTAATAGAAATATAATTCCTGATTCCATGATATCCGTTTTTTAAATCAGAAGGATACAGCAGCTACTGCTAGTGAAGTTTGAGTCTTATAGTCATTTATGTACTAAACTACTTATAGGCTCTAGTAGTTGTTAAATATTTAATGATTTGTCGAGCTAACGCATCCATTTAAATTGTTCATCATGGGGCCTTGTATTTTTGAAGTAGTACAAAATAGTGAGTTGTGACTCGTGAGTGGTCTATTCACGTGTGTGTGTGTTTTGCTGACTAGACAAGTGTTGAATGATTGAAGCAACAACTTCACGTCTAGAACGTTCCTCATTAATTAATATGTGAACTTTGAATATAAGAATACTCAATTATTAACTGATCATATTGGCCATAATTCAAGATTCAAACGGGGTCTCATGCATGCATTTATTATGAATTATAGGAAAAAAGTCCAGACTCCAGAGTCCAAAGTCCAGACTCCAGACCAGTCTGTTTTATGCATATTGATCAAACCGTTATGCTGCGCCACTTTCAGATCTATTGTTTGGAGATAACAAACATTTAACAACCTTGAACCTTTTAAGTTTCACGTTGTATAACGTGTTGATGTAACTTGTGTGCACCACTTAGTACTTACTGGCTGGCCAGTGGTCCCTCACTGCTCAGTCCTGTTGAAAGTCTACCTTGTTGATATATATTATATAATCTAAAGTCGTCTATTGTATTAATTTCTAAATATAAAGCTGTGCTCTTTATTATAATTTAAGTTGAACTTCGGAAATATAGTACTTACTACTTACCCGTACCTAATGCATTTATATATAACGAGTCACGACAAACAGTAAGCTTGCCTAGAGATCTGAGAGGCCAGCACCAGCTGCCAGCACCAGCTGTGAATTATTTTTGCAGCTGGGACGTACATGTTCAATGTTTTGTATAATGTATTCAACGATGGCAACAACTGGCAGTGGACATTGACCAGCTACAGACCACAGTGACTGACACGTAACACGCGAATCACGAATCACGATACAAACTTCAACGTATAGCAGCAGCCAGCTTGGAAGTTGGTGTTTTTTGTAACTTGTAAAGTTGTAAATACGTCTTATAACTTATAAGTAGTAAGTACAAACAAGTTACACGGTCTAATTAATTTCTTTCGAAGAGCATCCATATGATGAAAATTGAGATCGTCTAATTTTTTTGTACAATGTGCACATGCCTTAGTGGCCACAGGCAAGTGCAACATATGTAAACTTTAAAGCGTGAACGTGAATATTTGTGGACTTTATGTACTAAGCTTGATCATCTTTCCTAAGTTCTAACCCATCTAGATTAGAGGCACTGAAGCTTGAGCGGCGTACAGTGACTAGCAACAAGCACTGACGTTTTAAGACTTTATTACCAGTTAACTCTTTTCATAACGGTTGACCTCAAGTTCAATTTTCAAACTTCGGTATCGAGTTTTTTTTTGGAATGTGTCACAACTGTCAAGTTATTTTTTGCAGCAAGAAATTTCTAACACATACTAAAACTGTTGTGACTTAACAAGAACTTCAAATAATGAAGAGCTGTGTACTTTGTTTGAAGGTTTTCTTCTACAAAGTAAAAATGATAGTAGTTAGTGTTTGATAGTTCGAGATTTTGAGTGCTCACTGCTCAGTGTACACTGTATCCTTTCCCACGCTAGCTGGATGCCTCAAACACCACTCATGGAGAAGTTCCTTCTTATTGTTTAATGATTGTATGTACTAAAAGTGACTCTATGTCTTCATAACAATGGTTAGTGTATAGTACCCCAAATGTTTTGACAATCGAAATCAAAACAAATATAACATGAGAACATCATGGTTCAAACTTCGAGCTTGGTCACTGGTGTTCCTTTTTATTTTTAGGTATTAAGTTTTGACACCAAAATCAAATCTAAATTAACTGTCAAAGATAAAAGAAAGTTACCCTCATTGTTCATGGAAAAATTACAAAATTTGAAGCATCAGATTTACTGTTTTGAGTCCTGGACAGTGGCGGATTGGTCAGGGAACTAGTAGTGACCTATGAGCTAGTCGTGATTCGTGATTCGTGAATATTGAGTATTTACTATTGACTATACTGGCATACCAGTATTAGGTTGTTTTGAGATCGTGAAAAGTTAAAACTCATTATTCGATAGGAATTTCACCAATCTAAAGGAAGTATTTTCAGCTACAAGTCGAGGGGAAATTGTCAGATATATCATATAAGTAAAGTACTGTCATGCCAGTCTCAGAGCTTACTCCTTAGACTTGTATGTGCCTATGAGGACTCGGGAGTCTCAGTCTTTAGTTTTCAAGTTTACTTTTACCGTTCAACTGAGCAGAAAGTTTTACCTGTTTAGATGATAAAAAGCAGAACGTACTTATTTTAAGTGTACATTGGATTGAAGAAGAAAGCTTAGCGGGTAAAAATTGAGGGGTTGTAACTGAAGAAAATGGGTTTCATGCTAAAAATGTTTCCCATGGGGTTCTTTTTAGAATACCAACCATCGAACTGCAAAATAATATAAGTAACTACACAGGAATAAGAAAATATACTGTTTACATATGAGGTTTCATGTTCTTTTTTGTTCTCTTTCCCACTTGTTTTGTATATTGAAACTTCGCAAATTTGTATTTGTTATTAATGTCAACAGAACTTTGAGTTCCTGAATTCTCAATCAAGCATATTCTATCATAAGTTATAACTCCACCTTCTGCTAAAACCCAATACATACATGTTACTAATAAACGTTTTAATTTTTATAAGTAGATATGAGGTATACATGGTCATATCACTAAAAGATCACTTGCCTTTTAAACCAGCTTTGACATTAGCTTGATTCTTAAGATTTAATTACACTAGTTATGTTTCTACAATACTATTAGTATAGCTGAGCTGCTGATAGTTATGATCTGAGTTTTAATACTACATACTATAGATTTAAATTTGAACAGAATGGAAACTCAGAATTCAATCAATCAAATGGTTTTATGTATGTGTTACTGTTTTGATGAAGCAATACATACTTAACTTCGAAGATGTTATTTTGTACTTTGTAGCTTGTAACTTTTCTCGATTATTAAACTGATCAAAAAAGTAGAAAATAAAGGAAAAACATTACAAATTCAGGATTTCAAAAGAAGTCAAGCTACACCGTAGGCTAAACAACTTACAAGGAGTGCAGCTAGTGCGTCTTGGTCGCACCAATTGAAGTCGAATATAGAACTGTAAAAACTTCAAAAAAGGATTTATTTGGATTCTGCCATGGAGATAAAAGAATTTTTGAATCTGAGTGCAGATTTTGAAGTTTGAACTTCAATTACTTAGGAATTTCTAGACCTAAAGTCTCAATACAATGCTGCTCAGTTTGCTGTGGCAAACTTGCTTGTGCTTTTGATCTTTGGACTTCAATCAGCTGAACAGTGAAACAGGGCCAACTATAATTCATGTAGTTGTAACTTGTAACTTGTAAATTAGTTGTAGACTGTAGAACTTTTGCCCTGCAGGCTTTTCAAAAACCCTTTACATATTACAATATAGTTAAAACTTGAAATTGAAGAAATAACCTGGCAGTGGGCACTAGAGTCTAGAAATCATGTCATGTATGTGATTTGCAAGAAATTAGCGTGTCAATTTACACAAAATGTTTTTCAAGAACCAGAGGCATAAAATCAATTCGATATAGACTTTATTAGGAGATGAAGAGATGGAGAGTTTTGTTAACACAACTTTTGCTGTTATTCCTGAAATTGTGGAAGCTTTCAATACATTACCTTAAACTACTCTTAAATCAGATTTTGTTAGGTATTTATTAGCTTATTCTCAAGGTGGTATTTATTCTGATATTGATACATCATTGAACACAGATATTTTACAATGGATTACTTACCAAGATAGTTTTGCAGGTAAAGAAAATCAAATTGGATTAGCCATTGGTGTTCAAACTTCAAAGTGATAGAGAATCTTGGCCAAGAAATAGCATGGCAAGAAGATTACAGTATTGTCAATGGACTCTTCATTCTAAGCCTCATCATCTATTTTTTAGAGAGTTAATTGCAAGGATTGTGGATTTGACTTTGAATCATTACAATCCTGATACTCAAATTTTATTCAAAGATAATGAATCTTATTCATTGGCTGAAGATTCTGAAAACAAACCATCTGTATTATTGGAATGGACTGGACCTGCTCAAGTAACAGATGTACTATTTTATTATTTAAACCATGTTTACTTATAGAATACCCAATTCTTTTCCCATCAATTGACTTTAACGAAGAAAAATATCACAATCCAATTAGAGAAAAATTTACAATCAAGCATCAAATATGAAATGCTGAAAGGAAGTACACATAATGAGTACAATCCAGCTAGTTTTCCAATAGGTTGGCAAAACTTGACAAAACAAGTTGATCCCATTTTATTTGATGATGATGTCTTGATTTTACCAATTAGTTATTATAATGGTGAAAAAGGCAAGCCAATCAACTATGTCCAGCATCATTTTAAAGGTAGTTGGAAATCAAACTTTTCGTAAATATTGACTTTGTATAACCTATTACGCTTTTAATCAACACTTTAATATGAATGTTTATTATTAAATACGTTATTATTCAGAAAACTGAACTTTGATACAATTTCGACATAAATTCTAGTATGCTTGCATCTTCATCATTGATTTTGATAAGTTCACCATGATATTTGAGATCAGCTTTTGCCCCGACGATATCATAAGCACAATACAATTGTTCTTGACACCATCCTTTTTCAGAGACAATACTTTCTTTAACTTCATCTCCTAATTCACCTTTTATGTCTTGTTCAATTGGAAATAATGCGTAATGGAAAAAAGTTGGTGATTCTAACCATTTTTTGATATCATTTTTTTCAAAACCTTTAAAATAAGGTTTCTTAATCAAATCATTCGGATTATCAACATTGTTCTTACAATTACTGATACCATTTGTCACAAAAATAAGGTTTCCAGACAAAGAATCAGTGATTAAACCTTTATGACGACTGCAAACTTCATTTGACACAGTTTTATCAAATTTTTTATTTCCGTCTTTTGTTGGTTCACCAACTAAAGCTGCTGGTGACGCATGGAAATGAATTTGTTTACCAGCAATTGAAGGACCAAGCCAAATAAAATCATCACTTAATTTATTGAAATTTTTGATTGGTGTGAGAGCTAAAGTCAATGATAATAGTACACCAGTGAAATGCGTTTCTTTATTAATAACAAAAAGTTCATTTGAAATTGAAGATGTTTGAGATGCAGATAGACGTGAGTTTAAAAGTTGCCATTTAGTATCTTCAAATTTAAAAATTCTTTGGTCGATAATGGTTGGGAATTGAGATTTGATTGTTGCAACTTCATTCGTTGTGATTTTATTATCAAATTTCAGAGTATTGAAAAAATAAGAACCCGTGGATTTATAACCTTCATAGTCAAACAAATTATAAACCTCTTTTGTTGGAATTCCGGTTGGGTCCAAAATAATAGCTTCTTTGAATGATGAAAATAACACGGACATCATTTTAAATGAACTTGGGTTCAACTCTTGTAAATCATTCAAATTTAAAGCCAAACTCACATCAACAAAATTGATTGGATCAATAGCTGGGAGATTTTCATCATAGTTTTGGAAATTATAGGACGTGAAATCAAAACCTGAAACATATTTGGTTAGCGAAAGTTCCTTTTGGAACTCTTCTAATAAAGATTGCTCAAAATCATCTGAAAGCAATCCATTGTGCACAATTTCAATTGGATACTTGTTACCCAAAAATCTCAATATTTTCACAAGCTTAGCTAAATCATTCAAATCTTCACGATTATATAATGGAATGACAACACCTTTACCATTATAACTATTTCTTAAAATTGATAAAAAGGTGTTCAGATCATTTTGATTTTGTTTGATGAGATTGTATTCATCAGTTACCGGAACTTTAGCACTTAGTTGATCGTAGTTATGTTGGTAACTTGGTAATAATCTGGTCAACCATGGGAAAAATTTGGTCTCTAAATCAGTCAAGATGAATGATAAATCAGAATTCACTTTAAAAGTTTTTTTTGAATTGGTCGTGTATCCCGTATCTAAATAACAAGCAGAGTAGAGTCTAATAGTAGAAACCAAGTCATGTAGCTGGTAAAAATTTGAGGCCTTTTCACCGAATTTTTCAGTGTATTGGTCCATAGCTTTTTTCACCTCTTCAGCATTTGTCAAATCACCAGTAAAAAATTCAGAAAATGGTTGAATGGATTCTTCATCTTTTAAAAGCTTAGCAACATTCTTTAAAGATGGTGTTGTTTCTTCATCAAAGGAGTTGAAAAACTCATAACAAAGTTCATTCAAATTAGTCTTTTTGAACAGTAGGTTGTTTTCAAGCTTGTTGAATACACTATTATAATGAGAGTTGTAATAGTCTGAGCTTCCTGTTTTCAAGTAATCTATATCTTCTGATTTTAATGGAGCCAAAGTATCACGATCAGATCTTCCCCCTACCGACACCACCAGCTGGAAAATCAGTACTAAAATTGCAATGCCCATAACAACGAGTATTTTGTTGAAACGAGGCGAGCGACTTGCGCTCAAACGGGTGTATCCTCTTAAAACCTGGTTGACATATACCACTGAAATGTCGAGCAGCTGCTGTACGACAGGGACCGCCATTTCACTTGAGAAGAACAATGTATCTAGTGATTTGAAGATTTGAGATTTTTTTTTTTCCAACTTAAAAGGCAGCTAGTAAAAAAAAAAAAAAAACATACAAAAGTACATAGTACATACATATGTAAAACTTGACTAAAATTGAGCCTAGCAGGCAGGTGCTCGACTTTTATACGGCAAATTTCGATTCATAAAAGTTCTCTCCTTGGCCCTGGCCATGTAAAAAAACAACGACAAGAGATTTGCAGCAACCACAGTGCTTAGAGTCTAGACTAATTATAATATGAGGATGAATTTTGATGGATTCAAAATCTTTTTCTTTTAGTTTCTCTATATAATAAATATTTCGTAGCTTATCTATGTACAACTTGTTTCAAACCACTCTATTTCTTTTGATTAACAACCTTCACCACACTTTCAAAATCGATCTTTTTATTTCCATGTTCATCATTATGTTGTCTTTTCATAAAATCTCTTTTAACCTCCATTCTATTCGAGTTCTTCTTAGCCAATTGATCTTTTCTTTCTCTAGCCATTCTTTTCAATTCAATCATACCTTGATCCACTTCAGCTTCTTCTAAACTCAGTTTACCAAATAACACATCAAAAACTCTTCCATCTCCCCAAAACCAACCTTCTCTATCAACAACAAATCTGTTGTTAAATTTATTAGTTCTATCATTTTTCAATACAAAGCAAAAAGTAGCATTTTCAACAGTTCCGTAGTCACCACTACCAGTGAAAATCTTTCTTTGGGAAGTTCTTGCTAAATTTTTCAATGGAACAATAGTTTCCTGAGATCCCAAACCTAAAAATTTATAATGAACTAATTTGACAGTTTGCTGTTTGGAATCGTAGTAGATTTGCCTGACTAAACGTGTTGGTAAATACATCACAAAACCCAAAACACTTAAACCAAAAGAAGTTAATGCAGCAGTGATCACAATGTTTTTAGTTAATTCAAATTTATCATTATCGTTTTTATAGATTGCTAGTAAAGCAGATGTAGCAAAATCAAATGTTGCTAGTGTAAACATACCAATAGATAACGCAATAGCAGCAGCAGCTTTAAACCAGAAATTATAAGATTGAGCTTCATAAATCAACTGGAAACCTGTTTTTTTGGATAAGATTTCAAGCATGTTTCTCAAAGTGTGTGTTTTGGCAGTAGGTATGTTTGCTGGACGTATTAGTTCTGGTTGTTTCTTGAAATTTGACCAGAATGATTGAGGTAGTGTGGACCCTGGTAACCTTGTGAATGATTTCTTGGAAATGCTGGAGGTTGTTGAATTTAATCTTTTGAAATTGACCTTTACAAGGTTAGAAAACGCAGTTGAAGTATTGGCTTTCAAAGAGGACAAAACAATGTGTCTGGGAAAAAACATTTTGAGAGTTCTTGAGCGATTTATCAACAGTCTTCCAGATACAAATTAATTAAATTTTTTAGATAAAATTTTGATGGACTTTTTTCATTAAAATATTTTCATTGTGTCTAGATATGTATGTATGTAGTATGTACATATAAAGAGAATCTACAATTCAAGTTATCTTATACAAATTAGTATACCTGTTATCTCAATTTTTTGAATGAATAAACAATTTATCTTCTTCCCTTTGTAAACTTTTTCCCTTTTGTTTTTGAATCATTTGGTTTCAAATCATTCGCTTTCTTCAAAACACATGGATTATGACCAATATACTTCCCATTCAACTCTTTGAACGCATTCAAGTAGTCGCTGGCATCTTCAAATGCCACAAATCCATAACCTTTATTGTTTCCGTTTTTTTCTGTGGGCACATTGACTTTAGAAACACTTTTATATTTGGCAAATGCTTGCAGAAGAACAGCATCCGTTGCATCTGAGCCTAAGTTACCAACAAATAGTCTGAAATGCTTTGGGTTCCATTCATCTGTTTTAGTTGATGCACCTGTATTTCCTATAGACGTTTTTGCAGAACTATTGGTGATGTTCACATTGGCTAGATTTCTTTGAGAAAGAAGAAACGCTTCTGGTTTAGCTCCAGAAGCCATACGTCTGTCGGAGGAGTTTCTAGAAAAGTTTTTCTTCACCACTCTCCCCGTTGGAATGCCTGTGTTGTTTCTGATGGACATCTTTTTCTTTATTTCTGTTTTACAAGTTGCAAGAAGTTTCTTAGAATATAAATTTATTTTCAATGCATATTAAGTATTAAGTATTAACTATTAATTTCAATATTATTCAGAGAAAGCCCATGATTTTGAGCAAGTAGTCGACAAAAAACCCAATTCCTAAATAGATTCCACTGCCAATGTTAGAGCAAAATGCTGCCCAGCACTCTTGAGGATTGTTCAAGTCAACTTTAACGATGGAGCTGATAAGTCTGTAACTGAAAATTCCAGCTCCAATGAGGAATCCAGGTGTAGTCAACATTCCAGCGTTGTAAGCTGCTAGTGATAAACACGACAGCTGAGCACCAACAAGACCAGTAAAAACTTTTTTGGAATTGTCGCCCCATGCCAAAGCTGTGGATTTGATTCCAGCTTTAACATCAAATTTCTTATCTTGATGAGCATAGATTGTATCGTAAGTCATGGTCCAAAACCAAGTGGAGAGGAACAAAGGAGCCATAATAGACCAGTCCCAGACACCCATGGCCGGGAATCCCAACAACGCACCCCAATTGAATGCTAGAGCCAAAACTGCTTGAGGATAGTATGTGAATCTCTTGCATAATGGATAGATACACACTGGAATCAAAGATACTGCACCTAATGGGAAGCACTGCCATGGCAAGCACAAAATGACACATAAACCAACACCCAATTGAGCTCCCAGAAACTTCACGGCAGACATTGGAGAAACACGTCCACTGGCAACGGGTCTTTCTATGGTTCTTAAAACTTGTCTATCTAATTTGGCATCAAGCAGATCGTTGATAGTGCACCCGAACCCTCTCATTACAACAGACCCAACACCAAATATTGCAAGAGTACCTAATGTGAGTGCCAATGGAGCAGCTGAAGTGTAGGCAGCAACAGAGATGGCCCAAGTGCATGGAAGATAAAGCAGCCATGTCCCCACAGGTTTCTCCAATCGCATTAGCTCTGCATAAGGGATCCACTTGGTAGGTAACCTAGAGACCACTGGCCCCAAACCTGCTATTCTCTGTTTCGCAGCCTCTAGTCTTTGCTCAGGGGTGAACTGCAGCGCAACAGCCTTCACATCCACTGGATCTAAAACATTTTTCAACTCCTTCAATTTAAATTCTTTTGCAATGCTTGAAACGTGGAATCGTCTATGTCCTAGCAGTGTCTGCCTCCACACTCTGTTTACCGCAAAACGCGCTCCCAATGAGCCAAAAAGCAGCATTTTTATCAATTGCACAAGAAATCCCCGAGTTTATCAATAAATGGAAAAAAAGCGTTTTAAATCAGATCTAAAAACATCAACAGTTTTCAAAAATCACAATTTTTAATGGCAAATTTTTCCAAAAGTAAACTAATACAACAACAAGGCAAAAACTTTATTTACAGAATGTCTGAAGTCTACACAGCAACAACAACAGCGCCAGTCAACATTGCGGTAGGTTTCTAGCTAACGCCCAGATCATAATTTTTTTTGGATTTGATAATAACCCATTTTTTTATACAGACTTTGAAATATTGGGGGAAAAGAGACAAGCAGTTGAACTTACCAACCAATTCCTCCATTTCTGTCACTTTGTCACAAGATGATCTTCGTACTCTAACTTCAGTGGCCACTAGTGCTAGTTTTACAGAAGACGAACTTTGGTTGAATCAAAAGAAAGAATCTTTGTCTTCAGAACGTACACAAAATTGTCTTCACGATCTTCGTTCATTACGTGCCGAGTTAGAAGCAAAGGACGCGTCATTGCCAAAGATCTCTGGATGGAAACTACGTATTGTTTCTGAAAACAATTTCCCAACTGCCGCAGGTTTGGCTTCATCAGCTGCTGGATTTGCAGCTTTAGTTGTTGCAATTGCAAAATTATACAAACTACCCCAAGATATGTCAGAATTATCCAAAATTGCAAGAAAAGGTTCAGGTTCTGCTTGTAGATCGGTTTTCGGTGGGTATGTTGCTTGGGAAATGGGCGAATTAGAAGATGGAAGTGATTCAAAAGCTGTTGAAGTTGCTCCATTATCGCATTGGCCAGAAATGAAAGCTGCTATTTTAGTTGTTAGTGCTGACAAAAAAGATACTCCTTCAACTAGTGGTATGCAAACTACTGTGGCAACTTCAGATTTATTTCAATGGAGAATTAAAGAAGTTGTTCCTAAACGCTTTGAAGAAATGAAAAAATCTATTTTATGTAAAGATTTTGCTAAATTTGGTGAATTAACTATGAAAGATTCAAACTCTTTTCATGCAACTTGTTTGGATTCTTATCCACCAATTTTTTATTTAAATGATACCTCTAAGAAAATCATCAGAATTGTTGATGAAATTAATAAATTTTATGGTGAAATTATTGCTGCTTATACGTATGATGCAGGTCCAAATTCTGTTATTTATTATTTAGAAGAAAATGAATCTAAAATCCTAGCAATTTTATATAAATTATTTGGTAAAGTTGAAGGTTGGGAAGGTAAAATTGATAAATCTGCTTTAACTTCCAAATTCGATGAAATTTCAAACAATTTACCATTTGGTTTAGATGATGAATTATATAAACAAATTTCAAGAGTTATTCTAACAAGAGTTGGTGATGGTCCTCAAGACACAACCGAGAGTTTAGTTACGGCCACTGGCGCACCAATCTTCAATTAGATCGATAACTATCAAATCAAAAAAAAAAACAAAAAACAAAAAAAAACAACTAACTTGCTAAATTTTTCTTCAAAAAAATCAATGTACCTGCTTTTTAATCTGCTACAATTAACAGCTTAATAAAACCATAATAATAACAAAAAAATATACAAATTAACTAAAAGAAAAAACAATCTTTTTTTTATTTCTTTCTTTCTTCTAAATAAAAATCTTAATCAAGTTCTAAGCTCTATTCCATCTCCAAATTCTAGCTTTACAATCTCCACTTCCAGTAGCAAACATTCCAGCGCCATTAATAGCATGGTTTGCAACAGAAACACTAATGACTGAATTTCTATGACCTTGTAACATTAATAAAGCATCACCTGTTTTCTTCTCCCAAAAAATAACTCCACGATCTTTAGAACCACTTAAAACATATTTACCATCTGGTGAAGAACAAACTGATAAAACAAAATCTTTATGTCCAATATAAGTGACTTCACATGCAGTAACATTTTTGAAAGTTAGAGATTTCGAAGAATTATCAACTTGTTTTAATGACCAAAGTTTAACAGTACGATCTAAAGAACCTGAAGCAACTTCTGTTCCATCACTTGTAAAAGCAACAGAGTAAACAGAATCTTTGTGACCAGTTCCTGCTTCATTTTCAGAATCTAAACGTTCAACTAAAAATCCAGTTGATGAATCCCATACTCTCACAGTACGATCTAAAGAACCAGCAGCAACTAACTTCCCATCTGGAGAAACAGCAACTGTAGTAACACCATCTTCAATTGATAAAGTTAATGAACATTGCCCTGAAACTAAATCCCAAATACGAACAGTTCTATCACCAGAACCTGAAACTAGTCTATTACCATCTGGGAAAAAATCTAAAGAATAGATATCTTGTTCATGACCTTTTAAATATTTAGTAATACGACGAGTTGATAAATCCCATATTCTAATAACTTTATCCTCAGCTCCAGTGGCTAAATATTTACCATCTGGTGAAAAACAAACAGAACGAATATATAAATCAGCACCAGAATTACCACTATTTTCAGTTGATCCTGAATCATCAGTTAAACGAGCAACCAATTCACCAGTTTCAACACTGAAAACTTGAGTTGTTCTATTACAACCAGTAGCTAAATATTTACCATCATTTGAAAAACGAACACAACAAACAACGGATGAATGATCTAATGAATGTAATAGTTCAACATCAATTGATTTTGGTAAAGCTGGATTATAAAGAACATAATATTCAGGTTGAACTTTTTTCAAAGAATTTGAAACTTTTGAAGCATCTAGATTTTCTAAAAATGGTGGAATTTTTTTATCATGCAAAGCTTTTTGATCAGCTGGAACTAAATATGGACCTGTTGTTGTGGTTAAAGCAGATGAACCACTGGCTGGAGTAGTTGAGGTTGGAACAGGGGCTTGAACTGCAGAACCAGTGGTGGCAGCAGGAGAAGCAGCAACTGGGGCGTTTGTTGAAGTGTTGGCAGAAGCAACAGCAGCTGTAGCTGAGACTGGAACAGGTGCTGGTGCAATCGATGGAACAACTGATAGAGCTGGTGAAGAGGTTGGTGCAGTTGAAGTATTAGCCACTTGAGTTGGACCTGGGACTGATGCAGGTTGAATTGGAGCAATGGCACTACCAGAATCTTGTTTAGCAGGGGTGGAAATAGAACCAATTGAATGTTGTTGCTGTTGATGTTGGGGAATTGAAGTTAATGGAGCAATGACAGGTTCAGTTTTTGGTTGGTTTGGAGAACCAGCTTGCTGATGTTGTTGATGATGAACAGTTGGAAGATGTTGATGTGGTTGTGTTTGTTGGGGTTGTAACGGTTGCTGTTGTTGAACAGGGGGTAGGTAAGATTGGGGTTGTTGAGGAGTGTTTGCATTTGATGCTTGGTTGAAAACATAAGAGGTTGGTTTTTGTAAATGAGGAGGCTGCTGTTGTTGTTGTTGTTGTTGTTGTTGTTGTTGTTGCTGTTGTTGAACAGCAACATGTTGAGCGGCATGCTGAGCGGCAGCTTGTTGTTGTTGGTGTTGGAATGAACTCAATTGTCTATCTTTCAGTTCAAGTTCACTTTTAAGTCTGTTTATCTGGTCTTCATAGGCATCTTTGATTTTTCTATGGGCCATTTCCAATTCGTAGACCGTTTGTCTTATTTGGGTCAGCTCTGAGGTTTGCTGGGTAAACTTCATATCGAATTCATTCTTGTGATGTCTGAAAGAAGACGCTTCATTAGCAACGCTCTCAAACTCCTCCTTGATGGCGTCGAGCAACTCATTGAGACGCTGGTAGTTGTGGACAGGTCTTTGATAGGACATGGTTCTGAAGCGCCTAAGTCAGAACTGCAGGTGTGTGAGTGCGTGATAAGCAAAAGAAAACACACGCAACGGGGAAAGCAAACTGAAAGCACAGCGGTGGGTGACAAGTCTGTTGTTTTCATTATTTTCATTATTTTTCGTCTCTTTTTCATCATTTTAAATTGCTGGAAGGAAATCTCAAATTCGGTTAAGCCAGCACTCCGGGTAAATAGTGAGATTGCGCCGTCATGCAGATTGCCACAGCAACCAAACTATAAGTTTGTCACGTGTTTTAGTAATATTTCACGTGACTAACTTGACATTTGCACGTGACTGAATTGTGTCAATTTCCAATTTCAATTTTCCAATAATCAAACGGTCAAAATTCAACCTTCCTAAAATGTTAGCTCGAATTCAGTTTCTTATCTGAAAAAATTTTAAGTTTTTATATGGCTGAAAATTTCAACAGTTAAGCAGGAATCAGGATTCAGGATGAGAAGAGCATCCAATCAAATTATAGTTCGGCTATATGTTTGAACTTTGTGATCAGCTCACTAGTGGCAACTTGCAAGTTTCAAGGGCCCATCAGATCTCACTCAAGAGTCAAGACTCAATACTTTGGATTTCAGGATTCTGTTTCCTGAATCCTGAAGTAATTTGTGAGCTTCTTATGAAAAATCATTCATTCTTTTTAATTTCATCTTTTGTTTTGTTTGTTTACAGGTTACACACATAATACCCAACAGATTGAAATGAAGATAATACCACTAATAACACTTTTACTGCCAACTGTTGCAAAAGCAGCTCATTGGTACACAAATGCTGAACTTGCAGTACTAGCCTGCTCAAAATCAGTTTCAGATTCATGTACAGATATAGACAACTGTTACTGCCATGATGATAACACTTTAACTTCAATATTATACTGTCTCAAGCAAAACATGAACACTGATTTCCTTAAAGGCTGCTCACTAATAATCAACACATGCAACAAGAACTTTAATACAAATTATAACCATACCTATCTTGATGCAAAAGCTGAGATTCAAAGTGATTATAGTGCAGATTTATATAACAATACTTACAATTCATATAAACTTCGTTGGCAAAACATCAATGAATCCCAACTAATGGGAATCTTATTATTAGGTTATTGGTTTTTGATTCTAGTTGGTGCAACAATTTACAACTTTTTAGCAAAAGCTGGACTTATACCAAAATCTCAATTTATTCATTTGAAACCAATTTATTTTGTTAGAAAATATCTTACATTTACTGCGTTGTTTGGAGGAAAACATACAGAACCTTTTAAAATATTTGGTGTTGATTTTGGCTTATTTCCAACTCGTTTAGAATCTTTGGTTATTTTTTTTTATGGTATGTTGAATATAGTGTTGATTTCAGTTGATTATAGCTATTTCAGTAAAGATACAATTTATCGCTCATCAAAGGCTCAAAAGACAAGTTATCCTGGTGATAGATCAGGTATTTTAGCATTATATGGATTTTTATTAACTTTCTTGTTTTGTGGAAGAAATAATTTCTTGTTATGGTTAACTGGTTGGAAACAATCAACTTATTACACTTATCATAAATGGATATCAAGAATCAATTTGATTTTGGTTTTAATTCATGCTGGAATAATGGATCAACAATCTCGTGCTTCTGGAACTTTTAATGAAAGAATTCATGCTCAACGTTATAGATTTGCCATTGTTGGAACAACTTTCATGGCTGCCGCCTCTTTAGTTGCAATTTATCCAATAAGACAGAAATGTTATGAAGTATTTTTATTCTTCCATAATTTGTTTGTGATCATATGCTTGATTGGTACATTTATTCATGCAAAATATTTTGGTTATGGTGTGTATGTTTATTTAATGGTTTTCATTTGGTCATTTGATCGTTTATTACGTTTAGGACGTTTATATCATTTTGGCATCAAAGAAGCAAGTTTAGAATTAGTTTCTCATAACACAATCAAAATAACTATTGAAAGATCACCAAAAGATCATTGGAAACCATTTCCTGGTGCCTTTGCATATATTCATTTTTTGAAACCAACAATGTTTTATCAATCTCATCCATTGACCATAATTTCATCAGAATCTTCATCACAGATAATTTTGTTGATGAAAGTTAAGAAAGGTATCACCAAAAAAATCTACAATGAACTTCAATCATCACCTTCATCAATTTTGAAAATGAAAGTCACATTAGAAGGACCATATGGTACCAATTACCCATTGCATAAATATGATTCTGTTTTACTTTATGCTGGAGGAACATGTATTTCAGGACCAATTTCTCATGCATTGGCTTCACAACATCATGGTCGTTCATTTCAAAACGTGAAATTGGTGTGGTTTATTAGAAACTTCACAATGTTGGAATGGTGTAAAGACCAGCTCATGGAATTGCAGAACTCACATATTAATATAGTGGTGTACATCACAGATCCAGAAGAAGTTGAAGTTAAAAATGAAAGTGGACAATTCACAGAAGTTAGTTTAGAAGAAAAATCCAAATTCATTGTAAAAGAGTCACTCATGCCTCAAATGAAGTTCATAAACTTCAAATTTGAAAAACCAAAACTGAATGAAATGATCATAGAAGACATGAAGGACTCAATTGGTAAAGTAGCGATTGTGGCAGCAGCAAGAGACAAAATGGTGGACACCGTGAGAAGCAGTATTGCAGACTCAATTGGTGACTGTGGGTCTCGTGTCGACTACTTCGAAGAGCTGCAAGTCTGGTGAGCCTGCTGAGAATCTTATTTATTTTTTGTTTAGTTTAAACTTTATACGAATGTAATGGTTAAAATATGTAATGTTAAAGATTCTCAGATCTGTAGCTACTAGCTGAAAATAAAATCAAAAAACCAAAAATCAAAACAAAAATATTTCAATAAAAAAAAAAGTAAACAAAGAGAAAAACCAGTTGAAAATGCCACCAAAGAAAAGATCATCCAGAAAGAAACAACAAGAAGAAGATGTGGAGGATCAACGTACGTAACTGAATTATTTACACATAGTTTAATTAACCAACCTTTTTTTTATCAGCTGTGAAAAAGAGATCAACAAGAGGGAAAAAAAACGTCCAAGAACAAGAACAAACTGAGCTGGCAGAAACAGTGAAACAAGCAGACGAAAAAAATGAAAAAGAAAACGAAGACGAAGATTTACAGGCGATTGAAACCGTATTTGAAGATAAAAGCCCAGATCCAGTGGCCGAACATTCAAATCATTATTCAAAAGATCTAACAGTATCTCCAATTAAAAGAACATCATTGATTCCAACAAAAATACCATTCTCTCCATCTAAAAAACCACAACTTTCAGCACTAGAACCTCTAACTTTTCAATCTTTTTTATCCAAAAATACAACAAAACTAACATCAATAATTGATGACTTAAAATCCGAAAAATCGGAATATTTATTCAATGAATATAAGATTAAAATGGACACAAGAATAAATGCAGCAGATAATTTAATTAACTCATTAACTTTGGAAAACCATAGATTACAACAAGAATTGAACGTTTTAAAAGCAAAAATGGCCGAAAAAACTGAAGAAAATGATACACAAGATGAATTGGTTTTGGATATGATTGAACAAATTGTTGGATTAAGAATTCATGAAGCAAAGGAAACTTCAGATGCTTTGAGCTTTGATTGTTCTCAGTCTGGTAAAAATGGAGGTACGTACAGAATTCTATCACTTGTCTTAATTGTTCAAAAACTAACATTTTTACATTATTTCTAGTTTTGGATTATAGATTGATTATTTATAAGGAAGGGTCATCTGAGATTTTATATACCCCAATGAATGACGAGTCTGAGTTGAAAAATTTGAAAGGATGTTTACCTGAATATTTCTTTGATAATTTAACTTTTCCAATTGATACGGTGCGTACTTGTAAATATCAACTTTGAAGATGTGATACTAACCTTTTTTTCCCCCTTAGTTACAACAGTTTTATCAAAAAATTTATAGAGGTTTGAATAAGTGATTATCCTACGATCGAATCTAACTGTACGATTTAGATGAAGCATTTTTTTAAACAACATGTACAGTATCATCCTAATCTATATGCATTTTATTAACAAGCTAAACATTTATTATAACTCCAGTTTACCATCTTTAACGACAATTTGTTTCAATAAAGCTTTCTTTTCATCTTTTGACATTTTCTTTAAAATTTTATACAATGAACCAGATTTATTATCCAATGGTTTAATCACTTTATTTTCTTTCTTCTCCTTCTTCACTTCCTTCACAGACTCAGTTTTAGATTCTGTTTTCTTCTTCTGCTGTTGTTGCTGTTGCTGCTTCTTTTTAGGTTTATACAACGCTTTTTGATACTTTTCATCCTCTGTGATACAAGAAGTGTGAGATCTATAATCACCATTACTGAAAGTGGTTGAACAGTCGATACAAGTGAAGTAGGCACCACGACAACGTTGTGTGTGCTGATCAGCTTTTTTCTTTAGCATGGATTCATTGCAAACTTCACAACTGAAAGTAACCATTTTGATTTGATTTGCAGGTTGGTTTAAGAAAGTTTGTAAAAGAATTTTTTTGGTACATATGTAAATTTTTTTTTTTTTGTTTTGTTTTAATGTTTAGTATTCTATGTGATTTTAAAAAAAACATATTAAATACATAGATGATAGATTATACATAATAAGTTAGAATTCAAAAAATAAAAACTAGATATCATAAAAGTACTAAGTACTAAGTACTAAATTGATTTCAATTTTGCTTTACAAAAAGATACGTAGTTTCAAGGTTAAGTTTCTATTTGATAAACAATTTGTATTTTTTTTTTTTATTCGACCAATGAAACATAATTTGCTGGGAACAAACCTTTGGAGCCATTGAGCTCACCCATCCACCAATCTTCATCAGCAAATTCAATGTTGATGATTAGATCACCTTCACTAAATGAAATTTCATTTGATTCTGCTGCTTCATAATCGTATTCTGCAACAGCTGTTGGTAATTTCTCTTCTTCTTCGTCCTCTTGTTCAGGTTCAGGTTCAGATTCAGGTTCTTCTTCTTTTCTTGTTGGTAAAGATGGAGCAGCAAATCTTGATGGTGACTCTTCTTCTTGTTCTCTCTCAGATTCTTCTTGATGTTGTTCTTGTTCAGATTCGGATTCGGATTCAGGTTTTGGAGCTGAAACTGGAGCACGGGTTGGTGGAGTAGGTTTAGACATACCTGGTAAAGAAACAAATTTTTGTTTATATTCAACTCTTTCTTCTTCTTCTTCCTTTTCGGCTTCAACTTCTAATTCATCAAACTTTGATTTCAATTCAGAAACATTTGATTCTTCTACTTCTTCATTTCTATCTTCAGATTCAGAAGCACTAGTAGCATTTGCTGCTTTTCTTTCAGCCCATAATTGAGCAGTAGTTTTACCTTCAACAGCACCAAAATTTTTGGAAATTCCTCCAACTAAGTTGTTTGATTTTTCAGTTGAGTTTGGTAAATGAACTTTTGCAGAGAAATTTGCACCTTTAGTTTTCAAATATTCATCAATTTCCTCGTTTTTCATTGCTTTATCCTTTTGACGTAATTGCTGGATTTCTAATCTTGGATCAGGTTTTGAAGATTCTTCTTTTATAACTTGAGCAAGGTTAATTGATCCAAGTGGTTTATAAGTAGATTTGTTTGGTTGAAGTGGGTTTTTAGTAAAATCACGTTCTTTGATTTCTGGTTCACTCCAATCATCATCATCATTATCATTAGTTGTGGTTGTTTCTTTTTTCTCAGAAGTTGAAACAGGGGTTGATATTTTTGGTTTAACAGGCTCTTCTTTAACTTGAGGTTTTGCAATAATTGGTTTTGGAGTTGGTATGAAAGTAGAAACAGATGGTTTGGAAACATTATTTCTAGCAGCTTGAATTGAATAACGAGCACCCGCTGCAGCACTAATTCTTGATAATAATTCATCTTTATCCAAATCATCTGAGTCTCTGGCAGTGACTTGGACATGGTAACCCTTCAACAATCTTGCAACTTCAGCAAAATTTTGAGCAAATGAAGAACGAGGTTTCAATGGAGCAGTATCTGGACACCAACCAACAAGTAAGTTTTTCAAAACATCAGAATTTGGGGGATTAACTCTTGCAAAACCAAACTGGATCTGGGATTCATCAAAGGAAGATAAAAATTCATCAAAGTTCGATCCTGTTTGCACAACATCGTAAGCTTTGGAAGATGAAGATGGACCGTAGATGACCCAAGTTGTAGAATCAGAGGTGTTTGATTTAACAATTTGCTCGTATGTCTTTTGAATGTTTTTAGCGTTGGTGTGAAGATCAATTTTTTCCATCTTTAGGCAGTTAGCAATGTGCTAGCTAGAATATGAAATACGTCCCTAGTTTGGATAACAATAACTCACTTTGCAAGGTTATTTGTTGGAAATTCAAATACAAATGTGTTGTCATTTTGTTTTCAATTTTCAAGATTGGATTTTTCGGTTGACAATTTTGAGATTTTGAAAAACTAGCTGAAACTTGTGTACATAGTACAATATAGCTGGTACATAATAAACGTTGAAGTGAGTAAAGGATTAGTTAAATAGTTTGGGTATACCCAAAAATACTCAATGGTTTTCTGAAAGGATAATCTCAAACAAACTTTTAACTATCTACGTAACTCACAGACTCCAGAGTCACAATTTACAAAGTAGTTTTTAAAATATATAATTAGTTAAAACTTAAGAACTCAAGAACTCAAGAACTTAGGAACAGACTCAGAATTAATTGAGAGTTGAACTGATCAATATCAATGAAAGCAAATTTCAACTTTTGCTGAACCTTGAGAGAAATAGTATTCATATTCAATATATTTCCTTTAGTAGTAAAATAATATTAGACAAATCTTTCATGACGAACCACACTATACAAAGTAATCGACTGATCCAGAGTCTAGTACTATAGTAGTCTTAGAGTGTGATCTAGAAGTTTAACACATTGCGGCATGTATAATTAATAATTTGAGTTTTGAAAACGTCCAGGACTCCAGTACTCATTACAGATCTATGATTTGAAAATTGACACGATGTACAGTACGGTGTACCTGGTATTAGGTAATAGTATACTATTACCGCACCTGTTGAAAATCAAATTTGTAGTTATAAGATCTCGGGAGTGTTAATGCGTTTTCGCTTCAATTGTTCACTGCTCACTGCTCAGCTTTCAGCTTTCAATAGAAGTTAAAACTGGCCCTTGGGTCAGGTTGGAAGTTGGAACTTTCAAGTTTTAACTCGTGAACATGAATTATTTAAAGTGAAGACTTAAAGACTCGAGTTTATTTGGCTGATATTATAATACAATTGAAACTTGGGAATAAAAAGTTGAAACTTGAGGGGCATGGTTGTCATTGGTCAATGTGCTGGGCTTCGAAGCTGTTGCTATTAGGGTTACAACTTACAATTTACAAGTTGCACCAGCTCCATGCGGAACTTGAAAGACTTGGAAGTTGTAGCTGGTGGGTTTTAAGCTTAAACTCCAAAGTTTCACTGTAGAAGCTTTCTTATAAGTGATAACAATCATGAATTATGATGTTCTGTGCACTGTCACCTGTGCAACAGTTTGATGTGCGATAACTTCTATTGAGTGCACTAATTTATCGTTCGACGTTTGATAACTTTTTCAGTACAATAATTATATAATAAACCTCAAAAAGTATACAGGTATACTAAATTCTAATTCGAAATTTGAATTGATCTGGCAGGATCTGGATTCTGTGCAGTGTGCACTGTGCAGATATGATTTGTCCCAAACACCGGTGACCCTGGTTAATGGGCAATCAAATTTCAAACTCTTCACTCAGTTACAACTTACAACTCATCATTCACGGACACAAAGTTTTATAACTATGTAGTTTATTTGAGTAATAACTTGTGAGTATGAACTGAAAAATTGATTTCAAAGTTCAAACCTCAAATCATGTTTGGCATATTGTTGATTGAACTTTGATGTTTGTATGCCAGCCTCCAGGGGCGTATGGTGTCCCGACCGCGAGTGTCAATCACACATAAATTATAATACATATATAATAATAATGTAGCTATAGTAAAGCTGTTACTTGTCCACGTTCACTTACAGAAAGACACGCCATCATATGTATGTCTACAGAATCCAGATCTGGATAATTTGTTCTCTGTAAACGGCATTTCATCTCTCAGCTGGTTATTACTGCGTGTTAGATTGTTTCTTGCAGCGCTGGTGCAGAAGTGGCCATTGTGTATGCTTGCCGTGTTTTCATTCCATTCCAGCTCCAGTGTTTATCAACACTGTCAACAACAACCTACCAAACACCAATACAGTCCTTTAATCACAATGTGCTCTTATAAATACTCTTCCATTCCTTGAATAGCAATTCATCCGAACAACATAAACTACACAAAACGACCACCATGAAGAGTTCCAGTATAATATCCACCTTATTTACAGCTGCCACTGCTGCTGCAACCACCCTACAAATACCAATCACATATAACGAGACCATTGATGTGTCGTACTACTTCAGAATCGGTTCTGGTGAAGTTTCAATGACAAATAAAGGTATTGAAATAACAACAGATGAAGATCCAGCTGCTAAAGCTTTAGCTGGTTTACAAATTGTTTACAAAACTGATACCAGTGATAAAAGAATATTGTTAGCTCAAGATTGCAACATTTTATACTATTTAGTTGATGCCAATGGAGCAAAAGTTGAATGGGACTCTTGTGAAGAGTTCTATTTTCCACCAAGTGAGGTTGGAAGTTATTCTGTTTCATACTCAGATGCCACTTCTTCTTCTTCTACAGTCTACTTATCTGAATCTGTCACTCCAACTGCTTCAGAAACTGCCACAACAATCACTTCTTCATCCCAATCTTCATCCCAATCTTCATCCCAATCTTCATCCCAATCTTCATCCCAATCTTCATCTCAATCTTCATTGTTATCCACATTATCATCCGAAAAATCTATATCCTCTTCAATTAATAATCCAATCACATCTGTTGTTACTGCTACAGCAGCATCTACTACTTTATTGACCATCACATCTTGTTCTAAAAATGCATGTGCCACTAAAGCTATTACTACTGGGGTCACCGTTATCACTACAACTGAGTCAGGTGTTGTTACTGAATACACCACATATTGTCCATTAACATCAACTTATACCACTACTTCAACCCCAAGTCCATTTACTAGTTCAACGGCAGTTCCAGAAAAAACTACCGTTACAACTGAAGAATCAAGAGCCTTCACTACCACTGTTGGAGGTGAAGTCACCACTTTCACAAGTTTGGTTAAAGTAACTAAAACTTTAGATTTATCATCATCTTCAACTATTGAAACTACTTCAACAGTTAAAACAGCCCCAGGTACTCATGTTGAAACCAAATCTACTGCCCAGTCTGTTACCAATACTACTGCCCAGTCTGTTATCAATACTACACCAAACGTTATTGCTAGTAAACCAATCATTACTACAAGTACTAGTGCTTCTACCATAACATTGACTTCAAAAGCAACCATAACAACTTCAAATTCCAAAGGATTAACAACTTATACTAAAGATTATACTGTTACAAGTACTAAAAAATTCACAACATTGAGCATTTCTTCTTCAGAAACCCTCCAAACTACTTCCACAGCTGGTTCTGAGGCAAGTAGTTCTACTGCTTCTACATCCAGTGAAACTATCAGTGTTTATGAAGGTACTTCAAGCACTTTGAAAGTTTCTTTCATAGCTTTATTGTTTAGTTTATTGATTTAATATGACGTTGAAGAATTCATTTTATAGACCCTTGTAGAGCTCGACACCCGTTAACTAATACAGTTTACTAGATCAATCATCAAATCCAATATACTGCGTCCTCTACCACTTTTAAAAAAAAATTAGTTGTTTTGAAATGAGGTCCCTGAAATTTGAATGCTGTCCTCAAAACTTGAAAGTTGAAAGGGATGTCGCAGTGTCGTTACCTCGTTGAATTTTAATTGTTTGAAACTTTGAAGACTTGAAGTGTAAAAAATTAGAATACATATGTATTTAGTATTTACTATTATCTACAAGTGAGTACAAGTTACAACAATAAAGAAAAAAGTTATAAGTTCCTAGTTTCAACACGTCGCGTTGAAATTTTCAAAAATTCGAAGCATTATATGCTCAATAATTACATAGAACAAAACACGATTGAAATTTGAATTTTGAGCTTTGGAAATTGGAATCTGCCAAAAGTTAGAATTCTCAAAATTCACAAGCTTAACTTTTAAGTTTTTGATGTTTATAGTTGTTTATGTGTTTTGTCTATTCATCATTGATATCGAACTTTCTTAATCTGTACGTTTACAATTTATGAAGCACTACGTGACTACTACTATTATCTATGTGACTTTAAAATTTGAATTGTTCAATTGTGAGTCGTTACTTGAAGTTCAATTTTCAAATATCAAGCTTCAAGGCTTAAGTTAAACCGCTGGAGTTAATAAACTAAATTAAAGTTGACAGTTGTTTTACTTTTAAGACTTGATTAGACTGTTAAGCTCTTATAATTTTTCAGTGGTGAATCGTGATTCGTGATTAATTTAATGTACATATTCGACTCTGGAGATTCGAGATAGTAACTCGTGGAGTTGTGCAGTGGTGCACTAATATGCGAGCCAGATCTTATTAAGATCCAGCTGCAGTTTTGCACCGTTGCTGCATAATTTGAATTGACTTCTGGATTTGAATCTGTTTTAAATTGTCTAAGACCTTGAAGTATTGGAGTTGAAAGTTGCCTACAGTCTGAGTAGACGACACATTGAACATTGAAAACTCGTAAGCTCCAGAAGGTTTGAGCTTTGAGCTATGAAAATCAAGAATATGGTACGACCCACGAATGATCTGAAGAAAGCTTTGAAATTTGAATATAGTTGTTGAGAAATCATTGACCAGCTTTCATTCAAAACCAAAATGTCCCAACTTGTTTTACTGGAAAAAAATGCAGCACCAGCGTCAATGTTGGAAGGTATCCTGCATGAAATAATCACTAAAACGTTCACTCACCGAACGTAAAGTGTAACCTCATTCTAGCCTGCAAACACCATAACAACCACTGACCAGCTTTCATTACAATACCGCGATGTCCAGACATTTAGCTGGAATGAATTCATTTCTTGCTGGTTGAGATCTGAGTCGTTTACAAATGAGACAGAACATAAACACATAAAGATGGTTTATATATCGTTCGAATCCTCACCCTGTATTTTGATAGATACATAAACAACTTGACCAACTCAATCCCTTACTACAACTTTACTACACTTCTTTTCAAAAGAACACAATGAAACCATCAAATTCAAGTTTAGTACTTGGAGCTGCCGTTATGATGGCTTCTGCTAAAGCTACTTCATTTTTGGATTTTACAGCTACAGTTTCTAAAACAACTTTCACTAAAACACCAGAACCTATAACTAGTATATTTACTAGTGCAAGTACTGTGATCACTCCAATTATTATCACACCATCTACTACTTCTACAACATCAATTTCAACTTCATCATCTGCAAGTGAAACTACTGAAGAAACTACAAAAACCAGTGAACAACCTTCTTTTAGTCTGAGTTATTTCACCTCTGTTGAAACATTTGTTTCTACTGGTCTGGTTGAACTTACACATTCTTCATTATCCACTGAAATTGAGTCAACAACAAGCTCTAGCGTTGAAATCATTTCTTCAAGCACAGAATCTATTAGTTCTTCTTCCACCACCGAAGAAATCACCTCCACTAGCCAAAAAGAAACTTCATCTTTTACAGAAGCAAAACCAACCTCAAGTTCAATTGAGCGAATTTCTTCTTCCAGCAGTACCGAAGAACTTGCTTCTTCATCATCAATCAACACAGAGAAAACTGCTTCCAGTGAAGTCAAACCAAGTACTACAGAAATTTCCAGTAGTAGTACAAAAGAGGCTACAAGTTCCTCAACTGAACCTAGTTCCTCTGTCAAATCAAGCAGCACTTCTAGCTCAATTGAAGCCATTGCCAGTTCTTCTAGTTCAGTTGAACATTCAACCAGTAGTTTTAGCTCAAGTGAGTTAACTTCTTCATCTTTTAGTTCTGTTGAATCTATTTCTTCTTCTTCAAGTGCAATTGAATCCGCCACCTCAAGTTCAGCAGCTAAATCTTCATCTTCTGTTGAAACTAGTTCAGCAGAAGCAAGCTCTTCAGCAATCCCAGCAATCCCAGCTGCTTCTAGCTCACTTTTATTTTCATCTTCACTGGTTGAAACTACTTCAACTAAAGCTAGTTCATCAACAACCCCAACTACTTCTAGTTCATTAACATCAACTTTATCTTCACTGGTTGAAACTACTGAATCTTCACAGGCTGAAGCTTCATCTAAAGTTGATTCTACAACATCTTCTTTATTATCTTCTGTTTCATCAGCAGTTGCCTCCTTGATTCTCACAACTTCTTCAGTTGAGTCAACTTCAAGTTCAAGTTTTTTAACAGCTAAAGTTCCAAGTAGTACCATACCTTTCACTACAACTTATACTTCCAGCTCTTCAACATCTTCAACTTTGGCCACTACTTCTTCATCTTCCACTATTACTAAAAAATCTTCAACAACCACAAGTTCTTCAACTACTTCTTCAAAATGGAAAAGACCTGAACCAACGAATACTGATCTTGCCGATTTCAACACTATAATGTTAGATTATCATAATCAATTACGTTCTTATCATAATGCACCAGAAATGACTTGGTCCCCAACTTTAGCTCAATTTGCTGAAGATTATTTGGATGCATTGCAGGCAACTTCTGAATATAACGCATGTTCAGGAAATTTGATTCATTCAAGTACTTATTACAAAGAGTATCTTAACAACAAACCACACCCAGCATATGGTGAAAACATTGGTTGGGGTACCATCACAGATGTTCAAGTCATTGATATGTGGTACAATGAAATTGATCATTATAATTTTGAAGATCCGACTCAATCATCAAAAACTGCAGATTGGGGTCATTTCACTCAAATAGTTTGGAAATCAAGTACAAGACTAGGTTGTGCTTATAGAAAAGCTGACAGTTTATGTAAATACAGAACTGCTATCTTAGTTGTTTGTGAGTATAGTCCTCAAGGTAATGTTTATATTGAAGGTGATGATAGAGGTATTATGGCATTATACGAGGATAATGTTGAAGCTCCAACTTATCCAAACTAGTTGGTTGCTTAATTTATGTTTTGATAGTTTTAGATCGCAGTGTAGATTTTTTGTTCTTTCACAAGTAAAGGAAAAGCTACAGTAGTACTCTAGGGGGTCTACGGTGTAGTAGGAGTCAGGACATAATACATCAGAAGAATTGAATTTTGACCAATTGTAGAGTAGTGGCCGTACCATCTGCTGATTATGTACATGTTGGAAAATTTTGAAATTTGCCACCAAATGAACAAGTTTGTGATTTGTAAAAGTTGCGACACACAAGATCGTTATGAAACAGGTCACTGGTGTCAGCGACAGCAGCATGGATAACTGCAAAATGCAGTACGAGATGGACAGGATAAGTCTCCATGCTGCGCTGGATCTATTGCGCCGTCACAAGGCCAAGTTGTCCAAAGATATAGTGGAACTATCCAATTTCAAGGAGAATATCAAGCAAAGCAATATCAAACAACTAGGAAGTCTAGTTTATAGCAATAGCGACTACCTCAATAAGATCAACTACAAAGGTGTAGTGGTGAAGTGTCCTGCCATCAATTGGGAGAATTATGGTGTCGATTTAAAAGCTGTCGAGATTGCTACTAAAAGTGATGGGATTGATGATGATTATGAGGTTATTAAACGCGACATGTTGTTTAAACAATGATAGAAAAAGGGGGTATGTTGCTACGTGTAACAGTATTGTAGATCGGGGTTTGTACAGGAAAATAATAAGAACATTTATGGTTGAGTTTTGATTTAGTTTAGGGTAAGGTTTATAGGATAATATACTATTTTTTTTTTTACCAAATATACTATTTATATTGAGCGTGCACTGTGATTTATAATGCTTATTTGTATTCAGCAATAGCTTGTTGTAAAGCTTTTGGGTTAGCTCCAACGATTTTCCCTAGAGGTTCACCGTTTTTGAAAAGAACAAAAGTTGGCATAGCAGAGATTCCGTATTCTTGTGCAATATCTTGAGCTTCATCGACATCAACTTTGAGGAACTGGACATCAGTGTTCTCTTCACTTAATTTGGAGACAACTGGGGCAATGGCTTTGCATGGACCACACCAGACAGCAAAGAAATCAGTGATTGTGAGTTTTGGAGTGGCAACCAGTGCTTTGAATTCGGTCAAAGTTGTTGGCTGTGCAATGGAAGAAGAAAATCTCTTGAAAGATCTGGAGAGTGTTGGTGCGACTGTTCTGAACATGTTTGGAGCCTGTTTTTGTATGTAAATTGTAATTTGGCAATTAATATTGGTAAATACTTCCCTTTTGATTTAATTTTTCACCAAAAAAACATTCACGTGATATGTCAGGTGCTTTTTTATCAAATCTATAAAAAAAAACTTTTTCAGTGTTCAAACTTCACAACGCCCAAGATAAAATTTTTCAACGATAAGATAAACAGTTTGCTTCGAGTGACAATTTGTTCAAGTTGTACGCACTCCACACACATACAGTGATACACACACACACACACACACACACACATCACCCACCTATACAAAAACACACACAGAGATAGAAGCACACCATGTCTGAGGTCCAGCAACACCCTCCGATCGTCAAGCCTAACGAGGTACAACCATCAACAACAACAACCGACATTCCGAATACATCGACTGCGTCGACAACTACTTCTTTTACAGCGTCCTCTTCGTCCAAAAGTACTGCCAATACTGTGAGCTCCTCTGATACATCTGCTGCTAGTGGCAAACAGCCCAACTTGCACTTGCCTAATGCCAAAACAACATCCTTCACATCTTCAAATGGTGCCACCACTTCAAGAAGTACTATTACTGCCCCTGTGTGCAAGAACTGTAAAACATCAACTACCCCGTTGTGGAGAAGAGATGAGACCGGTCAAGTTCTTTGTAATGCTTGCGGGCTTTTCCTCAAGTTACATGGTCGTCCAAGACCTATTTCTTTAAAAACTGATGTCATTAAATCAAGAAACAGAACCAAACATTCTCCAAATTCAAATGGCTCATCTACATCCAAATCTAACCCAAACACTCCTAAATTAGAGGCCAAATCAGATAACTACGTTCATACAACCACAAAGAAACCTTCTCCTAATGCTAACAGTGGTACTTCAAAATCAAGCAATTCTAAAAAAGATTCACCCCAACAATCTCCTGCTTTAGTGCCTCTTCTACCAAGAACCAACATTATTCCTTCTTCTTCATCAGCATCACCAGCAAATAATAATAATAGTAATAATACTACCGTTCAACAAGCAGAAACTACTCAAAACACCCCATACTTCTATGCTCAATCTTCTCAGCAATCAAGTTCAAATCATAACTATTTACATCTACCTCACCATTTACAACCTCATCATCAGGTCCCACTACATCATCCAAGCTCTGCTCCAACACAATTTGCTTCGAATTTAAGAACAATCACATCCCCTTTACTGTTAAGTACCACACCAAAGAATTTACCTACAATCACCACAAATTCTTTAAATAATTCCACCAACTCTAATGCTAGTGCTGCAGCAGCTGCTGTGTTGGATGCAATGTCTCATGACCTACCTTCCACATCTTATAGTAAAATTCCGTCATTAACATCAACAACAACAACAGCTTCTTCTTCGTCTTCCACTAACAACTCCAATTCAACTATCCCAACAAATGCATCAGCTTCAAATGATATCTTATTAAAACCATTATCAAATGATAAAATTAAACCGTTCTCGCCAGCTTCAGCATTACAACCTCATCAAACAAAACTTCCATCATTAGCAAACACTTTTTATTCATCTCCATCATTTGGTCCACAACATTCATTAACTAATCCATCTGCATTTTCATTATCCAATGATGAAGCGGAAGTTAGTAAACTGAAAACTCGTATTTCTGAATTGGAACTAGTCAATGATTTATATCGTAGTAGGATTGCTGAATTGGAAAATAATGAAAATTTACTAAGAAAAAGAGTTGATGAATTTGAAAAAAATCAAA